>JBBPTK010000514.1:0-14456 GCA_038094135.1 Spongiforma cf. squarepantsii
CGTTGGTCACAGTGACGAGGCTCGTGCGCAGTTGTCTGCTCTCTTGGTGGGCGAACTTGAAGCAAGCAAGGTAAGCTCCGAGTGGTCCTGTGACGAAGAGCTCGAAGTTATGTTTACGATATTCTTATTAGGTATCCTCCGAGTCTGCAAAAGCATCATCCCCCAATACTGCCGAGAAGGGTTCAAAGTGGGTTGTTGTGTACTTCATTCTTGACATGTCTGACTGACTCTTTTAGCTTGACACAATTTCTTCGTGTGTTCGGTTTGGCGCCCCGTAGCTGAAAAATAAAAATGAGCGTGTCTAATAATTCGTTACCACCTAGACCATATAGTTGTTGTACCTGTGGTACTAGATTTCGTAGACATCCTCTTAGACATCCCCTTTATACTTGGTCTATATAATATTTAATGACACAATACTCAATCGAGAAGCGCTGCTTCTTACATTCAACGTTCGTGAGTCGGTAGCGGTGAATCGGCTTTTTTTTGTCTGTGCTCGCTCAGATGGGATTCAAGCTGCTCACAGATTCAAGTACGGTGTTGCACAAAACCAGCCATATCCCGTATGTCGCTCTAACTCGAGGCTTATTCCCCAAGTTTGACATGAGGCAGGGTGGAATTTACAAATGTGATCTTGTATTCATGTGAGTGTAAAGCTATGTAATACGTGAGCAGCAATACTAGCACCGCTACACGAGCGGACAATACGAGCAGACATCAAAACATTTCAGTACTGTAGGTAATATAGACAATATCCGTCAATCATCCATTGGCAAGAAACGTCATTTAGACATATACCGAACTATGCCACTGCGTCACGTTCAGCCCGTGTGTTTTGCAAGGGATTCGGCCGGTTTCGTGAGTATAAAACCTGTTTGCACAAGACAAGGTCTGTTCAGCGATAGGCGCTCACAAAAGTCATCCGTGCGTGGCATACCTTTAAGCTTGGCTGCCTTTTCTCCCTGTCTTCCAAAGCCCATTCCAGATTGACTGGAGGCGTTCGACGACAGCGAGCGAGACAGTTCGTCAGATTTCTCTCCACGGCGCAAGATCGACGGCGTCGCTCCCACCACAGGCCGAATATCGACACCTCGGACGTGTGTCGGGAGGGCGTCCCTACCACGTTCGCGCCATGAAAGGATGGATCGTTTGTCCCTGGCTTTCTCCCGAAAGATGAGACCGACGAGAATGTTGAGGCATCCGACCGCAAACAGAATGAACGACGTCACCAGTGGGAAGAAACCGACGTGGTGAGAGAGAATGGACGCGCCGATCCTTGAAAGAGAGTGGCTCAGATGAGTGATTTGAAAACAGAGTGGGCAGCTCGACCTACAGGGACTGCATCACTCCAAAGGCACCGACACCAAAGTCGCTGCCGAGAACAGGAAAGAACCGGTCAAAGAACGCGGTCGGCCAACCTATGGGATCACTCAGCATCCGTATCTTCATTCGAAGGGAAGTGGCCACTCACCTATCTCAGACAAGAAGAGCACGATAATCTGGAACATGATGAAGACCCGGTTCAACACAGACCAGAAGGGTCCGCCAGCTTGGTTGGGGACGGTGCTGTTTCTATATACAAGAAATGTCACGAGTCCAGATCGTTTCGGCGCAAAAATGGCGTACGGGATATATTCCGAGTTTCCCGAGTCGAACGCAGTCGCGTTGAAATGACCATTCGTGAAATTGTTGACGGCCTCGATGTCATCCACCAGTACGATAACGCTACTCGCAAATACGAGTAAGAGAGCGACGATGCTCAATGCACGAATGATGTTGAGAGCAATGAATTCACCTATGAAGGGTCGTTCGACAATTGTGCGATGCCGGGCGAGTGACTCACGAGCAAAACCAGGGAGCATGATGAAGTGGCACGACCTGAAGCGAACCTGCGCTTTCGATGTAGAATTACAGATATCAGCGAGCTTGGACAACCAGCAAGCCGCAGAAAGTAGATGTGGTCAGAAAGATGGGGTTAAGGCCAGGATGGCCACGGTAACGAGGTTCTGCGAGGATTCGCTGGTACCCTTTGACACGTTAAATCGAGGGATTCGGTGCCGAACAGCATTCATATCCATAGTGATCACTATTGTTCTCGGAAAGGGGCGAATACTAGTGGAGAACAAAGGCTCGTATTAAGCAGATAAGGTAAAGTCCGAAAGTCCACAACAAACAAACAAGGCGTGCGAAGCCTCCTAACGGTATTCTTTTGTCACCACAAGGGTCTCCAGTAAGGTGTTACTACTACAATCGATGGCGGGGCCGCCACAGCAAAAGCTCGGATATATGACACAAGGTAGTGGACAGGACGTTTATGGGTCCTTCGATGGTAGGGACGGGACAGGTGGAGTATGGCCATTTCGAGTGCGCTGAGATCTTCTATGTTGTTGCGCTGCTTGAGACCGCTCCTGCTCGGCTCGCATGGCTTGCATGATATCAAGCTGTTGTGTTATAAACTCTTGTGTGTTTGGTCTGTGGTACCAGTTCAGTCCGTCTGACCGCCAGGTCAGAGCCATTTCATACCTCATTCGTAGGATACGCATTATAATTTCTCCATTAAACACTTCTTTCTCTTGCTTCTCCTTCTTACGTTCCTTGATCGTCCCGAGGTTTCTCTGATTATAAACACTCTTGACACGCTTCTTGACAGGTACCGCCTCTCGCAAACTCTGCTGCATGGCACGAACACATTCTTCCATGAGTGTGTCCCTGCAGACGAGTCAGCTTCGTTCAATAGCAAACGTATTCACCTACGTGTGCCAATCGTAGTACAACCGAATCGACACCACATCACGATACTTTTGATTCTGGAGTGTTTCCAACGGAACACCTTCACCTTCGGCATGGAAGTAATCCCTCATGAACTGTATCTGTTCAGTAAAGAGCCCCAAGCATCACCTGAGCACATTACCTTTAGCCACTTGAAAACTATGTCCACTTCCTTGTCACTCAAGGGTTTCATATCGCTCGGTAGTTTGGACAATGGAGGTATAAGAAGTGCCTCGATGACCGTTAGGATCTCCTTCCAGACTCTAAGCATCACCATGTCTTTGACCGTCTCAGCCAAGTGTGTATTAAGAATCTGCAGATTGGCGTCGAAATAGTCGAAGAGCGGAACGATAGCTCGTTCTATCTCTAGGTCAGTCAACTCCTCGGGGCGAACACGAGGCTTTTCTGATGCCGGAAGAGGTATTTGCACTTCGTTCGAGGTAGCACCAAGTGCAGACCGGTAAAGGCCGGTCACGTTGGCAAGCGCTTTGTTATAGTCGAGGACCATACCAGATTTCACGAGACTTTTTAATACGTTGCGCGACAGCGACTGTCTTATGAATGGAGACATCTAACACAGACAGAAGGTAAACAAGTAGAATGTACGGAAATTGGAGCTCAGCCACTCACCTTGTCGATGAAAATGCGTATCATGTCCCCTTCACTGCGCTTCAGCGACCTGAACGCACGTCCGAAGTAAAATTGGGCGTCGTCCTTCTCTCCTTCCATACTGACACGCAGGAGAATCCGACCTTGATGGCCATGATTAGTAGCTTCCAGGTTCAGCCATACATCGTGCGTCAGGAAATCGCCGTATTGTGTAGGATTTAAGCAAATAAAGCTGCGACCAACCACGTCATGTTGGCCCATCAGCGCACGGTCTCGTATGCTGCACATGAGCCAGAGTGGTTTGTCGACCGAGATGTCAAAGGTTTCTTCCCCTGGAAATGAGGGTCAAATATAATCGAAATGACAGACTGGATAATTCTCACATCGTGGATTGAGTGTTTCATAAATCGTCCGGGTCTTTACCAACCGATTTCCAGCTTCATCACTGAGAGTGACGAATGTATCCAGCTGAGCTGATGGACTGCTGTCCGCTGGTACCAGGTCCTCTGCCATGACTATCTTCACCGTAAACAGGAATCTAGGTCTTTCAACTTTGTCAGGCACGGGCGGAGACGCGGCCAAAACGTCAGTGATCTTGTCAACCTGCATCTGGTTGTACATATTATCTAGAAGCTTTCGCGCAGACTCGACATTGTTAAGCTTGACACATGATTCAGGGCGGAAGTTGAAGGGCTCGACTTTCTTCTCAGTTGTCGATGCCAGTTGCTTGGCCTTTTCAAGCCAGGCGGAAGATTTCTGGGGCTGTAGGTACTCCGTTGGCCGAGGGAACATCTCAGCCATAAAAAGCTCTTCTACACCACGGCAATATTGTTCGACAGCTTTCGAGATCGTCTGAAAAATTCGGTCAGCACGGGATTTGAGGCTTACATTTAATGCGGAAGCACCTTCGAAAGACTGGTGAAGAATCTGGCGTTCTGGTATTCGTCCGACCATTCTAAATCTTGGAGGAAGGATATAGGACTACGAAGAGAATCAAAGAGGTCAACGATGGACGAGCTTTGACCGTCCGTGTTCTCCGCTTCAAACTTGACCAACCATGTAAGCTTTTGCGACGCTGACGTCTATTCCGAGACTAACCTTATCAGCAGCTATAGCCTGTGCCATACTAGTCAGCTAATGTGACACATGATGATGCGGATACTGACAGCATGAACCCACTGGTTTGTCTTATTGTCGGTCTCTAGTAGCCATTGTAGAACATACGCCATGAAGAACTGGCTGAGATCAAAGTCAATGTGACCTCTGCGGCAAATCAGTACTAACGCCCACACGAGGCCAATAAAATTTACTTCGGGGAAAACGCTTGGAACATTGACAGAAGGGTCTTCGTTCTTCGGTATAACGCAAAAATGTCCTGAATGGGAACATCGGGTGTCGGCCCATTCATAGACGATTCAAAGAGCTTCTTGGAAGAGCCTTGCAGGTCAACAATGAATAGTGGGATAGTAATTTCCACAACCAAAGAGACAAGATCGATTCGACTGCAAATAGAAGGGTCAACAACTGTATACTGACAAAGCTCGCCGGGACACATACCCGACAAGTGGCTCGGGAAAGCGTTTATCAAGTTGTTTTGCGGCCTTCTCTAGTTCGTCTGTCATCAAAAGAAGCGGAAGAGCGCGATTCACCCCGGGAGCTGCCTGAAGCTGCTGGATCTTGCTTTGATAGAACTGATCAGACAGTGTCTTGACGCGATCCTCTAAATCCGAAAGACGTGCATTGATATCCGCTTCGAAGCGAGTTATGAGACCGCTTTCGCGCACATGGTCGAGCACGTTTAGATATGGCTGAATCTCGGACACTTTAACGTTTGGTATAGCTTCCATCGAGTGATAAAGAGAAGAGAGAAAAATGTTATAAAGACTGCCGTAGACGCTGGCCAATAGCTCTGCCTGGGTGTTGGAAGAATGTGAGCGCGGCCCGTTTGATTTGTAGGCATCACTTACGTCTTGAGTTGGCCACTTGTCGACTTCCAGGTCATGAAGCACTTTGGTAATCCCCTGCAGAGCCTCCGGGATGCACTCCATCGGTACGTTACCCCGTTCATAGAATTCTTTGATGAGCTCCAAGAAGCAAGTGGCCCGATACGACTGGCCTATCCGCCAATGTACCGCGCATTCATTAATGAGATTGGAATGAGGGGCGCTGAGAATCGTCAACGGCACTTCGTCTGCATCATCAACCTCAGGTCCAAACATCATCTCCAGATCGGCATTGAGGCAGTATTCGACCAGACGCTTGTAGAATCTCTTGGTGTTCGGAGGAATATATGTAAAGTTGTGCCCGACACGAATTTCATCGTCGCCATCAGTTTCCTCCTCGACTATCTCGAAGGCGTCATCACCACCCTGTGGCCCACCAAGAATAGATCGGCGACTGCCGATGGAGGCCCCTGGCGTGTGTCGACTAGATGATCCTGGCACCGCAGAATATACGGAGCCAGGACGCGGGCTTGTCTGAGGCGAACTGCCGCCGTCCGTTGGTATCGATTTAGCGAGCTCAGGATTCGAAGACATCATGGCCATGATGAGCTGAGACAGATGGCTCGTTTCCAGGGTCCGCCACTGGTTCCACGCCGCATCGCTGTCGAAATCCTCCCGTCTACCAGGGAATGGCGCGCCAGCGTTGATGTTCTTTAGGCAAGTCTAACATAAAAATTTCAGAATGTACACTCCAATAGCGTGCTGGGCCAATGTACCTTGAGGTCAATCACGGCTGCCTGGAGAGAACGCTCAGTTCTGTGAAAGCGTCAACATGCGGATTCCTACTGTACCTTTTCTGTACAAATCTTCTTGAGCCGGTCAACTTCAGTTTGCATTGCATTTTCAGGGATCTTGAACAGCTTGGCGATAACCAACACGAATGGCATATCGTAGATATTCGTGCTGACGGAGGGTAGTGCGCCGACCGAATCTCCACGGTCTCGAGAAGTAGAGGCAGGGTCACGAGCCGACTCGCTCGCAGACTGCGAGAGTTTTGTGTGGTACACATCCAAACGGGAGTTCAACTCGGGCGAAACATGGCTGAGACCTCTGAGACAATCGCGTAGCATCCTTACAAAGTGCGCGATCTGATTATTGACCTCGACTTTCCAAGCGTCGTCGACCAGCGTGGGTTCTTTCCTCAACACACCTGTAGCTTGTGAAGCAAACATTAAGATGAGCTCTTCGATGCTTCGGTTCTCCTTCATCTGTCTTCGAAACAGATCTCCCATGAACTGGTTGTAAAACACGGCCATGGTTCTCCGCGTCAGTTGATCAGAGTACCTTGAAGGAGGAAGTCAGACTAAACTGCTATCAACGACATAGATAGACGCGCACGCGGGTTCCTTTCCCATAGCTATGTTCTGCAACTTCTGCTCAAGCACTTTGAGGAGCTTCTCGGGGAACTTGACACTCTTGGATCCATCCCTGATCTCTTTGAAGATATCGCCTATAGAGATTATGGAGTGTGATATAGCGCCGGAGATTTTGTGATGGTATTCTTTTTCCTTGGATTCGGTGCCGTTTGAGTGCGTTACGACGGCCTTTGGAGAGGTGATGTAACTCAAGATGCTATGTAGACGCTTTAGTAAGAATGAATGCGAGGTAGAGTGGAAGGGCAACTGACGCCACACGGAGAGCATAGCTGAAAAAGGATCAGCGAGCAAAGGAAGTTTACGGTTGCGCGGTACGCACTCGAAGAGATCATCGTCCGTGACACGATACTTGGATATGCGCCTCTCGTGAGCGACACTGTCGTAGCTCCGTCTTGACATGCTGGATCACGACCAAACGAGGACACGACGGTGCTCCTGGAAGATCACTGTGTTGATGAAGATGTGGTGGTAAAGAGCAAGAGGGCTCCAATTACGAAAGATAGGGTATTTAGTAGCCTGTGTAGTAGTAGTAGTGCTAGTTGCCGATAACCAAGTCGTTCACCACAAGCACCAACAAATAATACTTCCAAAACGGCCCGTTTCCTTGATCTATAGACGTACTTACAATAAATTTAAGCAGAATCTGACTTGTACGCAGCCGTGTGCACGTAGTTCCTTCACATCAGACCACGCGACGATGAAACAAGAGCTCATTTCCCGGTTCACGCGTCAAATGGGCACTATTGCTATTCCTCCGATGACCATCAAATGAAAGATTACAGTTCGTCGTGCCCAGTCTCTGAATCTGGATTCGCTCGCTTTGGATCCGAGCTCGATGATCCCTCCGGCTGTGGTGGCGTGGTCGGTTTCTTGACCTTTGGTACCTTCCTCTTCACTAGCCGTTGCAAGTGCTGTTCGAGAGACTTAGCCCGTCCCTTCATTTCCCGTGTCTGGATAGCAGGATCCTCGTACATCGGCGTACGCTTCTGTTTCTCGACGCCATCGTTCAACCATACTTCGTGTTCCTTCAGTGCCGTTTCTAGCGCATCGAGTTCTTCGGACGTCCATTTGGAGGGGAGGCCGGCAGCAGCTTCGGCACTAAGGTTTGTACGTGCTTCAGTGAGGAAGAGTCTCGTAGACCAATTCCACTTTTGGCTGTTATTGAGAGCTTCTGGGAAGTCTTCGATTTCCTTGTAACGGTGTGTGATCGGACGCTCCAGTATCCTGCACAAAAAGATTAAATAATCGAAGCATAGGTGATAACGGGTACGTACTCAAGTGCTCCCCGCTGCTCCCACAACGCGGACGTGTCAGCCGTTTCACCTTCCTCGTGGAGCCAAGTAATAGTATCTGCAAGTTTATGTGAGATAGCCTGTCTCTCAGACGGTTTTGAGCATTTCATGAACGGTGATTCGGGTCCATCTTCAAGGAGGTCACGGAGCTTGTATAGGTATGCCTCTAGGGTATTATGTGCTTCCTCGCGGAGAACCTTCGATGCTTCCTTCGTATCTATTGCGCGCAGTCTGATCCCACCGAGATGTCAGAAAAGTACGTAAGATCTCGGAGGGATGACAAACTGACCTATCACGAGATGCACGCTTTTCTGTTACTGTCATAGGAGGTAAACTGGAGAACACTACGTTGACCTCGAGGGGAATGGTGCTCATATCCTTCTTATCCCCGTTGGTCTTCTTTTCTTTGGTTGGCGAAGCTGTCGCTTGCTGAGCTTCACCTTCTTGTGTCGTGCCGTCACCACCTTGCTCCTTGAGAACTTCCTGCTCCCCAGAACCTCCGAAGAGGCTTTTCAGTTTACCTGAACTAGCTTGATGATCAAAGAAAAGACATGCAAGTGTCTACACACCTGTAAGAGACTCATCCTTGACTTCACCGTAAACAACTGCTTCCTTCGCGGAAACGAATCCAGATTCGGACAAAGCAACTGTGAGCTTTACGACAGGGTCGACGGCACCACGTTCAGTGAGATTTGCCAATGCTTCTGCAACGCCACTAATTTGAACTTGGAGAATTTCCCGAGGGAAGCCACTGAGTGCCCCAACGTCAATTTACGCAACTTCCAGATCAAGTCAAGCACTCTTACGGGGCAACTTCATTCTTATAGTCCAGCCAGACGGAGAAATCTTCTTTACGCTTAAACGTGAGTGTCTTACGAGAGCCATGTTTAGAGCCTTTTGGGAAGATAAGCGAATGTATGGTCCGCGAGTCTGGAGTAGAAGCAAAGTAGGATGCTTGGATATCGTATGTAGCAATATCAGTAATTCGAATGTCCTTCGTTTTGAAATGGCGAGACAAAGAAGCACCGTGGAGCGCTGCACCTGCCATTACACGGATGGTTAGCTCCATGTATGGCTTGAGACAACGGCTTACCTAGCACAGCAGCCTCATCGGCATTGACATTTTGGGCTATTCGACGTCTGAACGATAAATATTAGAGGGTTCTGTTATGATATCAACTAAAAGACATACTCTCCAACAGCAGCCTTAATGGCAGCTTGGACCATTGGTGTCCGTGAGTTTCCACCGGTCAGAATGACAGAAGATATTTGATCCTGGGATGGTCAGCCGAGGGTAAATCAGTAGAGAGCGACGACCTACCAGGCTCATACCAGCGTTATCTAAGGCATCGTGAATGGGCTTAGTGAAACGACCGCGCAAATCCGAGCACGACCTCTCAAATTGTTCGCGAGTGACCTTCGTCCGGAAATCTATATCAAAGGCGACGCTCTCTACCTGTTACATGATCTTCATATCAGACACCACAAAGAAGGTGACATATAACGCCCTACCGTTGACGTTGCTTCAGTGTTAGCGCTGAGAATAGCTTTTACACGGCTTGCCTCTTTCCAGAGTTTTGCCATACCACGCCTGTCTCTACGAATGTCTCGATTGTGCTGTGTGATAAATCTCTCGACGAGAATTTCTCTCATGCGCCTATCAAGGTCCGTGCCGCTTGTTGATCGATCGAAACCGACGCCGTGAACCGTTATTTGCGTGTAGGACGATTTCGTCTTTGCATCTTCAACAGCTGCAAACGATACAAGCGTTGCCCGAGTAGAGGAAGCCCCAGCATCGTAGATGATATGGTATTCCGGAGTCGACGAGAAGGTGCGAGTCATTGCAAAGTTCACCGCTACGGCCGTACCATCGTTGATGAGGGAAAGCGTTCTCATTCCAGCAATCTCCACAGCATCCACGACAGCATCACGCTCGAATTGCGTGTAATGAGGCGGAACAGTTAGAACGACGTCCTGGACGGATTCCCCGGCAAGGTTCTCAGCGAGCTGTTTCACATAGGCGAGCTGCATGGCAATGAGCTCCTCTGTGCTCCATTCGGTACCGTCGCTTTGTTTGAATCCTACAGTCGACCGTCCAGATTCGACGATATCCGAAGTGGATATTTGCGTGAAGTAGGAGACAGCTTTGGAGTTATAAGGAGCACCCTGAAGAAGTTTAAGAGACGCAAAGGAATCCGAAGGAAAACGCGAGGCCTAGAGAGACTTTGAGTACGAGACTGGGGAAGTGGACGTGACGCGTACGAGATTAGCAGCGTCAGCTCCGAACAGTCGGTCATCCCTCTTCCAAGCGACTGACGACTGTATCTTCCTCTTGGAATCCTTGTTCAAAAGAACATCAAAAGGCAGACCCGGGTTCATCAGCGAAGCCTTAATCCAGTCCGCGCCATAGTCGATGGCCAGTAAGGCTGCAGAAGAAGACTGGAAGAACGCGGTGAGAAGGAAGAAGAGAAGGAAAGCTCTGCCAAAGCAGAGACTAGGCATATTAAAGAGGTTGAGATATTGGTGACAACAGACCCAGGGAGACACGACACACAGCCAAGTCAAATTATGTGCTTGAAACTTGGTAGACGTGGCCAGACACGTCAAGCTATTGGTGATGACTAATTAAATCCTTGTTAGGGAAATGCCCCTGTACTAATCCAAATCAAGAGGCAATTTACTTATAATTAGACCCTGAATCTTCTACTCTACCTCCAAACTATATCCATCATCCAGGCATATAGTTGACACGGCTGGTTGCGAGACTCAGGTTGACCACCGCAGATCTGAGAAGAAAGAATAAGTCGGTGTCTATTACGTAATAGCATTAATTTGACTAGAGGCTCTCACTCAAATGATAGGCCTCCGACTTTGAGGCTGCCATTACCGATTGGGTTTCCTTGCTTTCCCAAAGGCGTTGGCACGGTCTGGGGCCTCTGTTGTCTTTCCAGCAACTCTCCACCTTTTGAGTGCATCATGTCGTCGTCAATACAACCTACACCTTATCAGTAAGTGGTGCACGAATCCTTGTGGAGCGGTAATTGATAACGATGAACGGGTAATTGTGGTTTACAGGCATTGTGAGTCTGTATGGCTATTCACATTCTTTAGCATTCCAAACACGTCCTCTTAGGTCTGGTCGGGATGTTATTCGTAATGTGAGATGATGGTTTTCTTCCAGTGGAAGACTGCAAGTGCTTATCCTATCCATGCTCAGCTCTGCTGTTGTCATGGCCGTGTCCAGTATTATGGGTCAGACCCATAGCAGACTGGACATACTGCTCATCGTCTTCGCAACGATCTCCGTCTTTATTGCATGTGATCAGTTTCGGAGAGCCTTCATGATATGGCATGCAACGAGGAAGAAGACCGAGGCAGTCGTTGATTCTGCGTCTGACGTTTGATAATCCGGTGAATGATGTCTTTATACGTGCGACAATGCGCAAGCATTGATGGCTTTACAGGTAGTTTCATACCCTTTCATGACATTCGATCTATATGAGTAACGATCACTGCGAAGGACGGCTTTCAGAATGTAGTGTGTTGGAATTCCAGCTGCTTTCCTTCTGGGTTCGTTCCCTACAGATTCTTTTTACTGCAGACTTGTGAAACAGATGAATATGGCGTATATCTATCTATCCATATTTATTCAGGCTTGATTCTTACTATTTAGTCCATGTAAATTGTTGGAATAGTAAGAATCGGTGCATGACCGTATTGCCACTGCCTCAGATGCCCTCTCTCACGGCCTTCTTCACAGCTTCTTCTGGATTCCTGATAGAACAGAGTCTAATAGAGCCGAATGTGATCCCCGCCACTGGGTCTGGTTAAATAATGGGTATGCAAGTAGCTTCGTTGCTACGTCACCAACAACGAAACGTACAGCCGAGCACTGTATCTGAAGACCCACAACTATTATACAAAACACTTAGAGTCGTGGCTCCCGAACTGACACCAAGAAGATCAGCGAATTAGCCTGAGAACTCTAAATGTGCGATTAAACTTACCCGGCATGTCATACTCGCGGACTAACCCTCTGTGAGATGAGATGAAGTGAGATGAGATGAAATAACTATTTACTCAATCTGGGTCGATTGCAATACTTAAAGAGATGGGAAATGGTTCTGATGAAGCGGTGTTAACGTTTATTTTAGCAAGCCTTACCAGTCGCTTCTCTTCACGTTCACGGTACACACTTGGTACACACGTACATCCAAACAAACAGTAGGATGGGAAGATTGCGAGCATTTTACTTACCGTCCACGATAATTCCGCTTTGCTGAGAGCTAGTCTTCGCAGATCTCATAATGATCACGCTGCAGAGTCCGAGCTGACCATGTACAATCAAGGGTCAATATAGCGAATCCCAGAGAGTCCCAGGTTAGCCTTCCCTTCAGTACCAAGCCTGACACACCGTCGTGGCTGTCGCACATGATCTCAACCTTGGGTTATTTTTTTTTCATCCATGATTTCATGAGACCTCTCATCAACTTCGCATAAGTGATCGGACATGAAGAAAACTATGTGGGGCAACGCTGATCATTGGAGGCATGCGATCGATTAGAAAGGAGATGGTAAGTGAGAGATGGATCCAGACCAGTCCACTAGATTTATGATAATTATTGGGCGATGGGTCTTTGGCAATCACTGGCAGTAGTTGACCATCCGCCAGGTGTGGGGAACACCTACTCAGCTTCTGAAAGATTCCCAGCAGGATAACAGACCTCCGTCAATCAATAGGGAAAAACATCAGAAAAGTTGCAGATGTGAGAAAAGAGACAAACTCGAAAACCATCGTGGAAATGGGGAGATCGTGCCGGCCATCTAGTGTGCCAAGAAA
This sequence comes from Spongiforma cf. squarepantsii, assembly GCA_038094135.1. NCBI lineage: Eukaryota > Fungi > Basidiomycota > Agaricomycetes > Boletales > Boletaceae > Spongiforma > Spongiforma cf. squarepantsii. The sequence goes on from JBBPTK010000514.1 coordinate 12,890, forward strand.
TGGCCAAGGCAGGGATCCAATCTAGACTGTGGGATGCCCGCCGTAGCTACTATGAATGTAGGAGAGTTAGAGTTATAGAGCTCGTCACTGCTATTCGGAGTCTAGTCAACAATCAAGGAAATTTACATATACATACCATATGGTCGATACCACACTCAAAAACTTGAACTTGGGCTCATGCAACTAGCATGCGAAAATTATAATGTAGTCTGTAGAATCTGTCGGCTAATGCCGCTATCGGTGCGTAGAAGACCGGCCGAATCCGAATGGCCGTACTGAGTAAGTCAAATCTCCGACATTCAATCGAAATCGCTCGGGAGCTCACAAAATTCAATGACGAACTAACTGGTTGCCGGTGAAAATGACTTCCGTGCTGAACGTTGAACGTTGGCCCTGGCCTCTCGAGTAAAAGTACAAATAAGTACATAGCTGAACGGATCACCCACTCCGAGTCGGCGTTCAAAATCTCAACCCGGCACTCCTTTTACCCTTCCTATTTGTATAGACCCGGATCTTGCTCAAAGTCAGCTGAGTTGAAGGCCGAGGTCCTAGGCTTTAGTCTATCTTGAATTCCCACCAGCAAATCATTAATCAGTGGACAGGATTTTCTGCGTCATGGCATTACAAGGTTTTTCATCAGATTACTAGATTACTCAGTATCTTAATATCTATAGGCCGGTGGGCCATACACCACGTCAAACATCAACCTTGTAGCCGCTGATTTGGGGTCTGCATGTCGAAAACTGACAGCAAGACGACAAGCTAACTGGACTCAGGGGGCTTCGGCATGGCTCCTTGGGGCCATGCGAGAAGTTGGGGATACGGCACGGCCAATGGACGGAAATGAAAAAAAAAAAATAGCATAGAAACTAAGAAACCTCAACAATTAAATTACACAACCCCTTGAAATCCGGAGGCTGCACGATATGGCACAGACATCTGAAGTGAATGACTCATTGTGAATTTTGATGGGGTTACTTGCCCTGATAGGCATTCGCAACCCCGAAAGACCATCAGACCGAAGGCCCGATGCCTGGATATTATCGATCAAGCGATCGTAGCCGGGCTAGATTAATCCTGTGAGCTGATTCAGAGTGATAGTAACGTGTCATGAACGAACGTTCGACATTTAACTTTGTCCTATCAGATATATGTCAGTCAGTTGATGCGTTGGTGCCCTCGTACTCACACAAACCCTGAGATCGATATCTAGATTGGATTGTGGCGCGTTGGTATCCCTGTGCTCGATGTGTAAACGCTTGGGTAGTGCCCCATAGTGAGCTTTGAGTTTTTCTCCCCGGTGTTGCTCCAATACACCGACATGTGCTTGCTGAAGTTTTGAGGTCGTTCCATGGTGAGCTCGGTGAGCTAGGGAAGGAAAGTCAGTAACCAGGCACGCGGCACCTCGCTGACAGAATTGCCACAGATTCAGACAGTGGCCATACAAGCAAGACGGAAAGCCGAACGCGGAGGGCAGAGCAAAATAAAGTCAGAGTGACATAATGGCGAGCACCACGGATTCGATGACTCAGGAAAGCTCGCTAGTGCCACTGACCGATCCCCTGTG
>JBBPTK010000515.1:0-14449 GCA_038094135.1 Spongiforma cf. squarepantsii
TCTGAAGGCTGAAAATCCCCATGGGCCGCTGCGACCAATGCTGATCATGAGAAACCATTAGGTGAGCCAGTCCACCGTCTGGTGATGACCATCCCTTAGTCCCCCATGGCCTGCCCATTGAATCCCCGATAATGTGGCGGGCCCGTCCTATGAAGGCTGAAAGTCCCTGCGGGCTGGCGCGACAAAGGCGGATCATCAGAAATCATTCATCAGGCCAGTCCACCGCCTGATAATGGCCATCTATTTGTCCTCCGTGGCCCGCCGATTGAATCCCTGATAATGTGGCGGGCCCGCCCTATGAAGGCTGAAAGTCCCCGCAGGCTGGCGCGACAATGGCGGATCATCAGAAATCATTCATCAGGCCAGTCCACCGCCTGATAATGACCGTCTATTTGTCCCCTGTGGCCCGCCGATTGAATCCCTGATAATGTGGCGGGCCCACCCCATGAAGGCTGAAAGTCCCTGCAGGCTGGCACGACAATGGTGGATCATCAGAAATCATTCATCAGGCCAGTCCACTGCCTGGTGATGACCATCAATTTGTCCCCCGTGGCCCGCCCATTGAATCCCCAATAATGTGGCGGGCCCATCCTATGAAGGCTGAAAGTCCCTGTGGGCTGGCGCGATGACGGCTGATCATCAGAAATCATTCATCCGGCCAGTCCACTGCCTGGTGATGACCGTCCATTTGTCCCCCATGGCCCGCCCATTGAATCCCCAATAATGTGGCGGGCCCATCCTATGAAGGCTGAAAGTCCCTGCGGGCTGGCGCGATGACGGCTGATCATCAGAAATCATTCATCTGGCCAGTCCACTGCCTGGTGATGACCGTCCATTTGTACCCCGTGGCCCACCCATTGAATCCCCAATAATGTGGTGGGCCCGTCCTATGAAGGCTGAAAGTCCCCGCGGGCTGGCGCGATGACGGCTGATCATCAGAAATCATTCATCCGGCCAGTCCACTGCCTGGTGATGACTGTCCATTTGTCCCCCGTGGCCTGCCCATTGAATGCCCAATAATGTGGCGGGCATGTCCTCTGAGGGCTAAAATCCCTGCAGGCCGGCACGAAAAAGGCAGATCATACGAAGCTACACACGTGGGGCTCTTCCAACCACTGCTGATGACCTCCTGTTGTTCCCTCTTGGGCAGTCGTCCAAAGGCGAAAATCTCTGGAACTCCGGCGCAAAAAAGCCTGTTCATGAGGGCTCAGTCCCAGAGGCCCTCCCAACAGGCATTGAGGATCTTCCATTGTCCTCCACTGACCCACCCTTGAATCTCCGATAACCTGGCGGGCCCATCCCCTCAGGAGTGAAATCTCCTGTGGGCCAGGGTGACAAATGCTGATAATACAAACTTACTCAAGCGGGCCCTTGCAACTGTGATTGATGACCTTCCACTGCATCCTCCTGGCCCGCCTTTCAATCACTGATAACTCTGCAGGCCCGTCCACTGAAGGCGGCAATCCCCGGATGGCTGGCGCAAAAACGTCTGATCATGAGCACTTAGTACTCCCACTAGTGCTGTGCCAGCCCGGCTTGGCCTGAAAGCCCCGGCTTAGGCCCGGCTTAGGGGGGCTCAGGCCTTGACAAATTGCAGGCCAGGCCTTGAGCCCCTAAAAGCCCCTAATAGGGGCCCGGCCCGGCTCAGAAGCCAGGGCTTAGGTTGAAGCCGGGGCTTGTCAAGACTTTGTTACATGCGAGCAATCAATAGCACGAATAATAAAATAGCTACTACAAATTGTCCCACTGATCCTCATCACCTGCATCATCATCCGATTCTGCACTCGACTGAGTAGTCTCCGCCAATACTGACAGCTCTTGTCGAAACAACAGCTTGGATCTTGACGCGCACTTCTGGAATTGAAGTGCTTCGACGACATCGGCTTTGAGACTGTTACGTTGCTTGGTAATGGTAATCCCAGCAGATGAGAATACGCGTTCGGATGAAACGGAACTTGACATGATAGATAAGAAATCACGTGCGAGTGACCCCCAGACTGGATACCGTATAGAATTTATGCCCCACCACTGGACAATCGAAAGGGTACCAAGGACGTCTTGTGTGTTGAGATATTCATGGAAGCCACACAACCATGGCCTTGACGGATCTTCTGATTGCCGGCTCCTACCCATAGCCATCCAGTCACCTTCACCATCACTATCATCTTCATCCATTAGCTCATTCAAGAGCGCTCAGACTTTTGGGTTTTGACATGTGACACCAGGGTGTGTCTGACTCTTAGCTTGAGGTATCTGTCTGGCATTGTCATGCATGGTGTGGTAGCGTTCCTTGTACTTCTATTTGTTAGCACGAATTATCCAACCAAATGTAGATCAGCATGACGCACAATATCCTCAGCGTGACGTATCGCCTCAGCATAGAGTTCCTCGCCCCAACTTGCACGGATGTGGTTTAATTTTTGATTTGGGTCAAGTACTACAACCATATGTTAGACACGTAACAAACATGGTGAAAGACTCACTCATCGCAATGATATAAGCGTCGGAACTTGACGTATGGTTATAGTATGTTGATAGCTTCTTTAATCCAGCCTCGAGTGCGTCACTAAACTTGCTAAACTTTTTGCTGCTTGCACGCGCAGACCACACTTTATGAAGGGCTTCAAGTGCTGGCAAAGCAGTGTGGAGAGTAGGACCACGTTCACTTGAGAACGCATGCTGGGCATTCTCAGCATACTTAGGGAGGATAGTGAGTCTCTTTGTTGCTGAGGTAGTAATATCATACATACCGCCAGTAACGTCAACGTGTGATGGACATGGTTCCACTCAACGTCATTCAGCTGTAGCTCATATATTTTGCGGTGTTTCTCATTGTCTTGCTCCTGTGCACCAAGACGTGCTACAAATGTATTCACCGCCTGAGACTCATAAGTTACGTGAACAACAGCAGAGCAAATTCCTTACCTCCTTCAGGTCCAGCGCACGACGAAGCATGAGAAACGTCGATGACCACCGCACTTTCATGTCAAGTAGTAGCTGTAACGGATGGGCATGACTCGTTTGAATACTCTTGAACATTTCTTTGCGTTTTGCTGATGACCGTGCCTGTGAGACATTAGATGGAACGGAAAATCACAAGATCTGTTGTTCTTACCTTGACAGTGATGGCGCGAATGATGCCAATCACATCACGATCATCTCCACCAACAGTAGACACAAGATCTGCCTCAGGTGTGGCGGGGTCATAGTGTTTCGAAGTACTGACAGTCCCCATGAATGCCTGGGTGACAAGGTTGATTACATGCGCCATGCAACTGTAGCGGATAAGTCAGATTGGTTGCGTCAAGGTTGCATCAAGGTTAGAACAGCTTACCGCAATCGACGCTTTTGAGCGTCAAACATCTGTCCCGTTTCAGCAGAAATGAGCCGCCCAAACTCGACCATCATAGTGTTGTTATTGCTCGCGTTGTCGCAGGTCACATAGCCAATCTATAGAATAGATTAGTACACACAGATGAATACTAATCATGCCATACCTTGTGTAATATGCCAGCACGCTTGACTACCTTGTAGAGGGCTTGTCCGAGGCGAACTCCATCGTGAGCATGGTTGACCTGAACAAAGCCCAAAAGGCCCGTTTGAAGGGTCCATACACGTGGTGACCTTTCCTCAATCCATGAGGCAGTGACGGTGAAGTAAGCGTCAACGTTTGATGCTTGCCAAGCATCGCACGTGAGGTTGACACGCCCTTGAACAACGTCGCTCTATCAGATAAACATGTGTTGTTAGCAAATCTCACAATGTAATTATAGTACGCACTGAAAACAGTTGACGGAGTCTTTTCATGTTCTCGTTGAAAAGACTAATAATGGCCTGACGATTCATCTTGCGACTCGGTATGTTGATTCCATTTGTGGCGTGGGAGGCAATTTGCAGTATGTTCTGGAACGAGGGATGCTCCGTAGCAGAGAGGGGCTATAATGATACGTGATTAATAGGGTCATGCATCAACACCGTGACACTCACCTGATCAGTCTCGATGATCCACTCGACCAGGGCATCCCGTAACGTTGAATCCGAGTAACGGATGAGTTGCTCTTTGGCTACCAGATGCGCATCAAGTGAGCCCTGCCTACTGAGCTCGGATTGTTCAGATGTGCTGGTAGCACGAGCCTTCTCACGACGTTGCTTAGCATCTTCAGGCAGCATCGAGATGAATCCGTTGTCAGCTGCCCATTTCCGATACTCAGCTGGATGCATAGCTTGCTGGTGGCGCCGCAATGTTGTGGCTTCATTAACGAAGGCAACTGGTTTCTTTTGTAGCTTACTAGAGAATTGTGAGTAAAAAAAAAGTGAAAATGTAGGACATACGAGCAAGCATTACAATCTCGATACGTTTTGTTGTTCTTCAGGTATGGCAAGGAGAAGAATACATCGATATCTTGTGTGCAGTCACCTCGTGCCTTCTTGATGGGCCCATCAACATCAGCAACTTGAACGTCTTGAAGGAAACCATCATTGGAGTCCACGTTGACTGCATCGACCGTGCCCGATGGCCCTGCAGGTGAAGTAATGGCGCGGCCTTTGCCTATTAGGTTGGATTGCATAAATAGTAAATTGCTAATGAAGTACACTTACCTTTTGAAACCTTTTTTTTGGCTTGAGTCTCCGAGTCTGACTCTTGCTCGGTGCTTGAAAGGTCAGCTTCAATTACCTTTCGTTTTTCGCCATGCGGGGGCCGTGCGAGGAGCATACACGCTGCCTTCGCTTGTCGGTGGGAAGTAAGCTCCAACTCGGCATCATTATCAATGCAAGTCACACGTGCCGAGGGGGCAGGCACACACTTCGGTCAGCGTGGCTGTTCTTCGTCAGAACAATTGGGCATCTGGGCGCAGTTTATGCGGGCAATCGGACTAGCGGGAGAAATGAAATTTGAAAATTTTATGTCAACATGCCTTTTATAGACTGTCGGACTTTGCCGGACGAGAATTCAGGGCTTCTGGGGCCTTGAGGGTTTGGCCCGGCTCGGCCTCGGCTTCCCAAAACAACAGGCTGAGCCATCATGGGGGCTTGGGTGGGGCTCACGGCTGGGCTTGGCCCGGCCCGAGAAGGCTCGGCTTAACCGGCTTCCAGGCTTCAGGCCGGGCCGGCACAGCACTAACTCCCACGCGCCCTCCCACCAGGCGCTGATGATATTCTACCTTTCCCTCCTGGCCTGCCCTTGAATCACTGCTAGCCTGGCAGGCTCGTCCTCTGAAAGCTGAAATTTCCTGGAGGCCGGCATGACAAAGTCAGATCATGAGAAATCACTCCAGCGGGCCCGTCCAAGTGATGGTGATGATCCCCATTGTTCCTCCCTGGCCCACCGCGACACAGGCCGATCACCAGGGCTCGCTCACATGGGCCCTTCCAACCGCCATCAATGATCTGCCATTCTTCTCTGCTGGCCCGCCCTTAACTCCCAGATAACCCGCCACGGGCCCATCCTCCGAATGCGGAAATCCTTCGCAGGCCAGCGTGACACAGTCGGATCAGAAGGAATCAGTCCCTCTAGGCCTGTCCAACTGGTTTTGACAACCCTCCATTCTTCCCCCCCGGCCACTCTGGGGTCCCTGCTAACCAGGTGGGCCCTTCCTCTGATGGCTAAAATCCTCTGCCGGCCGACATGACACAGTCCAGTAATTACTGACCACTCCTCCAGGGCCCGTCCAACTCTGTTGGTAAGCATCACCATCTGGCAGGCCCATCCTCCTCAGGCTGATATTTTCTGTCCAGGCTGGGGCGATAATTTGTGAATATTAGCCATCACTCCCATGGGCCTGTCCAGCCAGCAATGATGATCTCCCGTTGGTCCCGCCTGGCCTGCCCTTTGGCCCACCTTCATTGCTAATAATCCCACTCTGTGAATGTAGTTATAGGCCCGCTCAGACATGTCTGATATTTTTCGCATTTCTCCAGGCCAGCTTGTCTAACTTGGAAATTTCAATTCACCGGCCTGCTCGACTAAACTGCAAGTCCTTGTTTGTCTTTTGCGGGCCGCCCCGGGGTAGCCCGTTGATATCGCGATAATTGCACTGTGGGGTGGCCGTTAATATCGTGATAATCTGATGCCATGGGCTCGAAGAATGGACCGTGGGCATGTCGACACAGGTCAACGATGTTCATGGTAACGATGGACAGGGTGGTACGAACTGTGCAGACCGGGTCGACTGCCACTGTTCAGCTGGACGAGACTGGATATCGCCGGAACACAATCATCCAAGGCAGTAACCACCGAGGACGTCTCGTCCTCGTATCGGGACCAGTCAGTACATGTAGAGTGCCAAGATATGAACATGGCCTCTGCCAGTTTAGAAACGAACATGACTGGGAGCTTGTCAACCTCAACCTACCAGAGGGCGTACACAGACCAGAGGCCAGAACTGCCCGAGTCGATGACGGGTGAGTCTGGTTGATGCAAGTAGTGAGGTCTAGACGCAACAGGGCTTCAAGGTGGAGAAGACAACTGGCAGGAGGTAGCTATGCTAGGACGCGCCGATTCGGACGTGCTCAAGGGGGTGACGTTGGCAGCTGCCGTTTTCTGGATGAGCCCGGGTTTACGTAAGATGACGTCTTGAAAAAAACCATTCACGAGGTAATCATCATGATCATGTATATTTGTTTCCCACCTTGAACTGTTTATTATAGCACACCAAGAATCATTGGGCATGTGCATGCTGGTCAGACACCCCTCTTTAGCTCATTTCTGAAGTGCTTGGAGGTGGATCTGCATGATATTGTTGAGGCGCGGTATGTCGAAAAGCCTGAGGTGGTTCGTCGTGGTTGCATGCATCTATACTGACAGAAACACAGACCATTTTCGATTCACACGCGTTCAATAATGAACATTACGAAGTAGAGATTGAAATTTTGAGGGAGGGTCGTCGTACGTATCCAATATACGGCGGCCAAGATCAAGATTGAAAGGGATGAAGAATGGACGATTGTCAAGGTACATTGAATCGTAGGGCATCAACGTGATCGGGGGCTCAGTAAGTTACCTTTTTTTTTCCCTTGAACATGTCTCGTGAGGTCTGAGTAGATTCAAATTGCACCTGTCTTCTGACTTCTACACTTGGTGCCATAATGTGTGCCAGTGACGAGACAACACACTCCTCATCTTCTTTCTCTCTGGTGCACTCTCTTCTCGTGAAGATAGCGTTTCCGTCGTTACTGCACGGCGGAGTGAACACCTCTGATACCATAACGATGATAGGAAGTGAAGATGTGGGGGTCATGAGATGATGATTGTGCAAAGTGTATGGCGCTGCATATTTGATGCAAGTATATACTAGTATATGTGTTTTTTGTCATTTTTCCTATGTACAGCTATTCATCCTGTATACAAAGTGATGTTACAATGTCAAAAGATGATGGAATTCGGGAGGATATTCAGTAACTTGCGACGCGTCAATTCTTGTACAGGCATCGGAACGTTATCCTGCGAGCAAGCAACAATATGACGAAAGGTCAACCTATTGAAGTCGTAAATGGCCCTCAGACTTGACATCTTGCGCTCGGACATAGCAGGAAAATGTCGCCTAAGAATGTACTTCGTATGCAAGACCAGAATCACCTAGGATTAAGGTATGATTAAATCTTAGAAAGCGAAAGACAAAATTGACTCACCATTGAGGACACAAGGTTCATAGTGTGGCTGGGTGATGTCTCCAGAAGGCGAAATTGCAAGATTCCATTGCTACCACGAACGCGGTTGTATATCCCGAAAAACGTGTTTGGTGAGGTTTCGTTGAGCAGGGGCACGATGTTATGCAGGGCAAGTGCCATCGTCTGCCATGCTTGAGCACCATTGAATAAGACGACCTGAAAATATCCGCTGAGCATTTGCCACAAGATGGTTAAACGACTGTACTGTCGAATTCGGATCCTTGGGTAAGTCATGAAAAAATTGATATGTTTCAACGCCGTGACGGACGATACAGCTGCAAAATTGATGTGCTTGAGCGACCGACTGGTCAAAGGCGCTCTGGGGACAAATGATCTCCACAATATTCTTCACTGCTTCCAGCCACGCAGCGTATACGACGCGAGGGATATCTCCTGAGACCTAGCATCGCCCTTAGAATGAAGTCAAGCGTAGAGCCTATGTAGATACATACCATTTCAACAAGTACACGAAGGAATGCTGGAGTGTCGATGCAGGTCCGTATGGCTACATTGTTTATTGTGATCACCTCTGCTCGTGTATTTATCAGCATACTATTCGATCAAAGCTTGGTGAAACACTTACGATCCTCGAAAGCTCCACCCCGGTCACAGACGATCTCTTCATATTCTGCCACAATAAATGAGACAATGTCTTCAGGTCGCCTTTGAAGAAAAGCCCGTAGGGACTCAGTCCCAGCGTGAGCAATATAACTCAGGGTGAGTCTGTCACAGAATCAGACCCAACCGTCCATCCCGAAGTCTTGAAACAGGACAGAGAGAGGGGCTATATTTGTTGCAGTTTATGAGAGATTACTAGGGATCAGCTGACACTGGCAAAACGACATACTGGGATGATTAATTGCAAACTGGATTGCACTATTTTCCACATCCACCTCGGAGCTACTGTTGGCTGTGGCAGATGATGGGGTCGCATCATCGAGCATGCCAGTCCAGTCAGCGGTGGGTTCCCCAAGTGTGTTGAAAACATGAGGGAGATTATCGACAAGTTCATGGAAGATCTCCGTCATGGTGGAGGCGTTCATTGGTGTATTCTGCATCAAAAACGAGCCGAATGCATCTTGGTTGCCAGGTTGAGCAGCATCCACCTTGGCCGGGATGGTTTGGAGAGTCAGGGGATTAGTGGACGTCATGAGAGTCATGCTGGGGATGATTGAATGAGGACCTGTTGTACCTTTATATGCGGGAGAGTCAGAGAGTCACCGCTGGCTGCAGTGATGAGTAATTAGGAGTGAAGGTAACCTGGTCGAGTCGAACTGCTTGAACCCGCAAAGCATTGAGTAACTCTAAATGAACCAACTTCAGGCTTCAACATCCAACGATGGGGATCTGGATCGATGACCTCATATTTGTCAAGTCGAGAGGAAAACTGAATATGAGAAGGGTGTCCTGATGTCGTTGAAGGTGAACTATGACTGACTCATGGTCCAAATCGTTCATTGATCTTGGAGCTATTCAGTAGTAACTTGAAGTTCGTTCTTCGATTCCAAACTTGAATAGGAGTTTAACATGATCGTGATCATCAGGCCATTGCAGAGTCTCGACACTCTCGAAACACTGTAATTCGTTGTCTACCGTATAATGACACAGGGACGGTAACCAGGTCAGTGTCAGTGTCACAGTCAGTGTCACACTGCCGTGCTTCGAAAGCATGCTGCTCTACAAGCCTGCTGATCAATCACGGCAGATTATCTCCATTGGACCCGTATCCGTGGCCAGAAGGCAGGCGTTCAGAAACACCCGATTTTTTTTGTCTCGCCACTTCCATGTGCACGTGACCACGATAACTGTTAGAACCGGGATCAGTGACAGCCGCATCATTGACACAGCCGTTCCTACATCAGGACAGTGAATCCATGAGGACCTTGTCCGACAATAGAGTGAAAGGGTGTCACCGTGGATACTAATCACGGCAGACAACTTAGGACATGTCAGCCTCGCGGAATCCATGCTCAAATGGGTCCGCCACTGCTGCGTCTCTCCATACCAACTTGACTCTGACCGTGGCAAAGCATCAGCATCCAAGCCAGCAGTGAGCCTCCACACTGATCTTCCATAATGATTTATGTCATTGAAGCACTACACATATTCGCAGAGTCGCCCACAGGTTGCCGAGCCATAGTATCAAGAAATGAAACGAGCGCAACGCCACACCCTGTCTTGGTGTTAGTGTCGTTTTCACACTGACAGGACCAACTTAGTTAGTGCTAATATCAAGAATGAAACCGGCATCATTGATACCACACCCGATGTCCCGGTGTTAGTGTTGTTTTCATACCAACAGGGCCAAGTTACCGAATTAGTATCAAGAATGAAACCGGCATATCACCGTTGAGTGACATTCAGACTGTCCTGGTATTAGGTCATTTTCATACTGACAAGTCAACCGGGCCAGTGTATCGAGAACCGGCATTACAGCAATCTGAGCCACATCTTGTCCCAGTGTCAGTGACATTTTCATAAATGATTTATATCATTGAAGCACTACACGTATTCACAGAGTCGCCCACAAGAGAAATGAAAGGAGCACAACGCCACACCCTGTCTTGGTGTTAGCATCATTTTCACACTGACAGGACCAACTTAGTTAGTGCTAATATCAAGAATGAAACTGGCATCATTGATACCACACCCGATGTCCCGGTGTTAGTGTCGTTTTCATACCGACAGGGCCAAGTTACCGAATTAGTATCAAGAATGAAACCGGCATATCACCGTTGAGTGACATTCAGACTGTCCTGGTATTAGGTCATTTTCATACTGACAAGTCAACCGGGCCAGTGTATCAAGAACCGGCATTACAGCAATCTGAGCCACATCTTGTCCCAGTGTCAGTGACATTTTCATAAATGATTTATATCATTGAAGCACTACACGTATTCACAGAGTCGCCCACAAGAGAAATGAAAGGAGCATAACGCCACACCCTGTCTTGGTGTTAGCATCGTTTTCACACTGACAGGACCAACTTAGTTAGTGCTAATATCAAGAATGAAACTGGCATCATTGATACCACACCCGATGTCCCGGTGTTAGTGTCGTTTTCATACCGACAGGGCCAAGTTACTGAATTAGTATTAAAAAAACTGGCATAACACCGTTGAGTGACATTCTGACAGACTATGTCGTTTTCATACTGACAAGTCAACCGAGCCAGTGTATCGAGAAGGAAACCGGCATTAGCAATCTGAGCCATATCTTGTCCCTGTGTCCGTGACATTTTCATACTGACAAGGCCAACCAAGCTGGTAGTAGAATGGTGTGGTCGCACCCTGTGTCCCACTGCTATGCTTCTCTGACGCAGTCAACAGGCATATCTTCTCGCACTAACTGAGTCAACCATAGGCAGTGTAAATGGGAAACATATGCATGAGATATAATTCACTATGCAATGAGTCACGATCTATTGAATTCTCCGACAGGTAAGCAGTAATTGAAACTCAGTTTCGTTATTTATAACAACCATTCAAGTATTGTAAGTCACCACCTTGACTTCAAACTTTGATGCACCTCACAGCAAGACCTACCTCCACTATGACAACTCCTCCCACAGTCTCGTTCAAGCATTCAGTTAAAGAGGCCAAAGAATGGACACTCCTGAGCCCCCGTGTACGTGAGACGATATATGACAGGGTTTGTTCCACTCAAATTTTCTGCTGTTGTCTCCTGACATCTACATCCAGTTGGCCACGCGAGGACGACCACTGTCTTATGCTGAAATTTTGAGGCGTTGGACCAGAGCTGTGATTGTGAAGCAGCATGACACTGGCCACTCAGTAGAAGAAGCGCAGGAAGAATACGAGGATTTCACGAGCGACATTATCGCTGTGGTAGGTCAGGACGAGTATGACAAATTTCTTGAGAGCCTATTGGGTGCCATCAAGCAATACGCCGCTCGAGCTGATATTCAGTGCCGGGGAAGTTTCTGAAATGAGTGCGTTTTTTTTCCAAATGTCATGTCACTTAGTTCGTAATAATATCTAGACTTGAGAGCTGTCAGATTCCGTTATAATCCCACAAGAATCTTGCCCTGTTGGCAATGAGGATGGAGTGCTTCCCAAATGTTATGTGTTATTATTTCACAGTGCCATATGATATGTTACTGTAAACATGTATTCGTGTTTCCTATGATATGATTTTCTTGCTGTTGTCCTTAGTCTTCAAGTGTGGTCGACAGTCAACTTGTTGTTTACTAAGGCTAAGTCCAGCGACAACAAGTCGTCTTTTTCGGAACTTCACGACGACTTAATTCTACTTCATCAGTAAATCTAATGGTCACTTTACAACACTTTACACACCCTCACTCAGCCCACTCAATCAGTATCGGGATGACGATGATAGCAATGTACCACTGTTCCACCGGATGCAATGGCGACTGGCGCAGGTGCAGTTAGTGTTTTAAAGTCCAGTTGCGAACTGGTAGCGCAACTGGCAACCGGACCGCAACTGATCGCAACTGGACTGCAGTTGCCGGTTGCGACAGTTGCAGATGGAAAAAGACTGCAGTCGCAACCGGTGTACAGCCACCTCCTATGTATATTACCATATTTAGTAATTTTTGGTAATTTTTGCGAATTTTTTGGGATTTATTTGAGGCATATATGACTCAAAAACCATTTTTGAATGTCAAAAAATGACAAGTCCGCCGAAAATACTCATATCTCGCCCGTTTCTGAACCGATTTTCGACGTTAGTAACTAAGAATTTAGCTAGGAATCACAGCTACATTTCATACAGCCACGTCTAAGCGTGAAAACCAGATGCGGACAGCGCGCGGACCGGTCTTTTTTGGTCCGGTTGCCAGTTGCCTTATTCAGAAAAATTCTGCAACCAGTTGCGGTCCGGTTGCCTCATTAGGAAGCCAAAAAACCGGACCAGACCGGACTTTTAAACACTAGGTGCAGTAGTGGGATAGGACGACAGTGACTAGGGCGACAACACGAGGTGCGTGGTGCCACACTACCAGCCAGAGCACGGCTGATAATCTCCATCCCCTTGCCCAGCCTTCCCGATCGCTGACCGACACCACTGCGCCTGCGCCTGCCTGCTCCAAGTCGACACAAGGCTGATACGAGACCACAAGGCGCATGTGCCATTATCTCCACAGGGAGGGCAGCTGAAACGCTCCTTACTGGCCTTCCCGCCAGCCGCCGACCGATGCCACCACACACTCCCTCTCACCATACTCCCGATGGGTGCGACAGCGACATGAACGAACCATGCCCCTCGTGCACCCTCTTACCTTCCCCACCGAGTGAGACCGCGATAGTCCCAGTGTAAAACAGCAAAGTTGACTGGGAGGACAAGAGGGGATCCCTCAGCACTCCTAATCAACGAGATAATGGGGGTGGGGACGAGTCTACTCGACCCTATAGGGACTCTAGAGTGACGGGGAAGGTCAGATATTAAGTCTACACCGAATACTCATCAACCCGGTCAGTTTTGCCATGATGCGAAACGATGGCCCGACATGACCCGATGTGGCCCGATCGAGGCAGAAGCGGTCGGTGAAAGTGAAGATGGTAGTAAAAACGGTGTCGGTCGTCGAAGGCGGTCGGTTTGCGGTGTTTCGGTCGTTGTGAGCAAAAAGGGAGCTGTCATTTTCATGTAAGTACACTTTTTATAGTCCAGGCATTCCCAAGACTGTCGGATCAAATGTTAACACAAGATGAAATGAATGAAATGAAATAGGATGTAATTCTAGAACGCCATGCAAGGCACAATGTCAAATCCTAAACGCTTCTAAAAATACTAGAACCTGCCCCTGAAACAACCGGGCCGGTCCAAGATCAAACGAAAAAGGAGAAATAGCAAAATAATCAAAAATAAAAGATCAAGAGATCCAGGGAAAGTGCACCCGATGAACGTCAAAGCACCCCAAGGTCGGCCGATGGGTAAGATTGATCGGGCGTGACTCGAGTTCATCGGGGCTGAAGAGGGAAGCACGAGGCATAAGAAAAATATGTAAAACGAACCAATGTACACGTAAAGACGCCGTGTGCTCTACATCCACAGGGGACTTCGCTACTGACTGTCCTCAGTCAGTGACGCTTGACACATGACCGCCGAGAACAATGCGGAGTTCGAAAAAGCGCGTGTTGAAAATCGATCGGCCCTTGGTCCACCCGTTACTTCTTTCTTTCTCCCCCCCCCATCATCTCGTACTATGTCGACTTTCAAAGCTCGTCTCGAACACTACTGCGCACTGGAAGATGTGGGGCGCGCTCATCGTGAAGCTCTCCGGGAGGAGTTCAAGGTCGCGCTCGAGTCGCTGGTGGCAGAAGCAAAAACCCAACCCGACGACAAGGAGGAGTTGCGGGAGGAGCAGGAGTTCTGGGTGCTCCAGTTCAGCACGAAACTGGTGAGTCGTTGATAGATTACGAGTGGGCAGACCTAACTTCGGCTTAAGCAAACGTTCGCCGACGTTGATGCATGGGTCAACGCGGAACAACTCGAAGTCGTCATCAACCCGGACGACATCAAGACTCTGGCCAACACGGAAGCGCAATGCGATGCCTGGACCGCGTTCTGGGTCCGGCCGCCGACACCTCAACCGGATCCCGTCGTGCCGAGTATGCAGGGGACACTGATGGACATCGTGGAGGAGCAGGAGGTAGCGTTAGCAGTGCCAGAACAAAAGCGGGCGGCCTCGTCAGGGGCATCGGCAACATCATCGTGAAAGGTGAGTGGAGGAATCTCATGACGAGGGCACGCTGATGAGTTTATAGAGGGGTCGGGAGCAGACGGACGAGGACGAAGAAGA
>JBBPTK010000516.1:0-14443 GCA_038094135.1 Spongiforma cf. squarepantsii
GGCGAGGGCGAGGGCGAGGGGTCGAGGTGGGGTCGAGAGAGAGGGAGGGGTGAGACAACGACAACGACAACGCATTGATGTCGTCGTCGTCGTCGTGTTCGCTATGGCAAACAATGGTGAGTGTGAGGGCGAGTGGGTGGGCCAAGAGAGAGGGGTGGACGGCGACGACAACGCGCTGGCGCGCTGATGTTAGCGTTGTGTCATCGCTGCATTGGTGGCACGAGGGCGAGGGCGAGAGGTGGAAATGAGGCCGAGAGAGAGTGGCGAGACGACGACAATGACGACGACGTCAGCACGACAACGCGCTGACATCGTTGGCGTCATCGTTGTTGCGTTCGTTTGAACGTGTGAAGGTGAGGGCGAGGGCAAGATGAGGGCGGGGTAGTACTGTAAAAAAGGAGCAGAAAAAAGGAGAAAAACTCACTGGTCGGATCGATAACCCGCAGGTACACTGACCCGTCAAGGGTTGCCTACGAGTCTCTGACGATGGACCTGCGTGTATGGGTACGGCTAAGGTCGCGCCGGAAACACCCGCGGGCTACCCGTGCTCTTGCCTATAAATGATTCTGAGTCTACAGTCATTGACTGAGGAAGTTGTCTCACTAAATGAGCCAAGCCAAATACATTGTTTCGTACTACTCGCTGCAAGATCCGTGATAAAGTACATTAATAGTACAACATGTCAAGCCCGAGCTGGTTGGGATCGCGCTGCTACAACGTCATGTATCTTATCAATGACCACTTTGTCCTGACGAGCCACCCGTACTTGGCTATCCAGGCGTTCCATTCTACGAGAAACCTGGTCAACAGCCATCTGCATCTTTTCCAGCTGCTTGCTCGTAGCCACCACCTCAGCTTCTGCAGCCTCCAAAGCAATAGCCGCAAGCAGCTTGGCTCTGCGAGCCCAGTCTAATTCAAGTTCTGGGTTCAGACCTAGCGTATTTACCTGGCCATAACGAGTTTAGTTTCTGTAATACACAAATAACACTATGTATACACACTATATATTCCGCATCAGCAGGCTCTGCGCCCAAATTGCGTAGCTGAACATAAAGTGCACGGAAGGAAGGTCCCTTCGTCCACCTCTCCAGGGTAGTGTCAGTGGGAGTGTGAAGCTTGATTGACCCCGGGTCCGAGATGTGAGAGCCCCCCATTACAAGCGAACTCGATCTCGGGGCGAAGGATGAGAACTTGGGCGAACTGCAATCCACCGAACTTGAAGGCGACAGCGATCGCGGTGGCTCGGAGAAAGGACTACGATCACCCAGGCTACCAGAAGGTTCGACCGAGGACCTGGGATAAGACTTGCTGTGTGATGATGTGTCCGGACGACGGCGTCCTCGATGACCCTTCCCTGTCTGGTAATGCGGAGGCATGCTAAGAATGGGGAGTTGCAGGTATGCGGGAAAAAGGATACGACGATTTTGGAGAGAATTTAAATCGGAGACTAGATATTTTGCTTATCAAAGGTTTCGGAATCCCTATGTACCTAAGCCGGCGCAGTGCCTGACTGCTTAGCGCCTGTATAAAGGTGTCGAAGACGTTGCGGAACGTGATCGTGCTCCCCCAAGTTGGGAAGTCCTTAAGAGCCTAATACAGAGTATCGATATCAAGTTCTTCACCATACTCGTCGAGTTCGTTTTCGCCAACACTTGAACCTAGCGATTCGCCATCATCCAACTCGGAATTACTGTCATGCGAGTCCAGGGAGCTATTCTCGTCTTCTTCTGCTTCTCCCACCTCATTGTCAGCCGCATCATCAATATCCATATTGTCCAAGTCATCGTCAGTCTCTGATCCATCGGGATCTTCCGAGTCGTTTGTCAGGAAAGAGTTGTGACAATGTCCGACACCGGTCCCGTTGTATCTCATATACATATCTCTGTCGACGAAGCTAGTAGACTGAGCCACAATGTCAAACAGAGATAGATTATTGACCTCTTACATGTTTACATAATACGCACTCCAGTCGTCGACTTCACCTGTGGCCCGGCCAAGGGAAGGTCCTTCTCTTAGCAAATTAGTTGTGCGACCGTCGGAAAAGGCAGGGATGAGATGGCACGCTCGGATAACGAGGGACGGATCCAGAAAACCAAAGGCATCTGGGTCTGACTCAGGCACGAAGCCAATTTTGGGCAGTCGTGCTGATGTTGATCCGTAACGCTGACCAGGAACAATTCCATACCAGCGTACCCAAAGGAGTTCCATAGGCTGTATGGATAGATTCCGCGAGTCCGGGCCCAAATGACGAACATCAGCACGAAACACCCGCAATACACGGGCATACCAATAAGGATGATGGTTTGGTTCGGTTTCTCGGGACAACACCATGACATTATTATGAGTACGCGGGTTCACTAAGTCTTGCTCCCTGCGGACATCGTATGTTGTGTAATTGACCTGCATAGTCGCCACAGAGTAGAGGCGACCATCGAGAATTCGCACGTTATTGCGTTGATCATCGGTGAAGACATAATCTTCTGCTTCGAAGTCAAGAGCGAGAAGGCGATACAATAAGTGGTCCTTCAACTTCGTGATAAAAGACTACATTGCAATTAACGGTGCGAAGGACGGGATGAAAGAGTCGTACCTTCACCACAGGATCCCCGTCGTGTTCCCGCAAAAGAGAGAATATATCCACGGGATTCCCATGCGAGTCGGAAATAAAGTGGTGTAGTTCCGGGCTGCAGGGAGGCTGTACATCGAAGCTGATTGCGTTGTTACTGGTGTCGAGGCGCCGGAAATGTCGCCATCTGGCTTCCTGCTTTGTGATTTGCCTGATGGCATTGTTCTTATTCGTCAGTGTGTATAGTGATTTTATGTGGCGGTGGGCAAGTTCGCCCTGTGAGACTTTTAAAAAAAGAAATACTCAAAAAGAAAAAAAGAAAAGGAGACACGTACGATCTGCGTTGTGTAGGAATCTGCAGTACCGAATTGTGTGATGGACTGCCCATAATCCCCGATGGCATGGAATTTGTAGGTTTCCAGGTTAAGTCCTTTTGCTTTCGGCCTAGAGCATTGTCCGTGCTCAGGTGGGGCCACGGTTTGCACTCGACGCCGACGAGCCGCGTATTCCTTTGGGAGCTCAAACGTGTGATATGCCTGAGTTGTTTCTTGCCGGAATTTCCGTAAAATGTGGCCAAGTCGCTTGCAAGCGTTGTCTAAGCAGGAGAGCGACGACTCGGTGTGCATCCGGAGTTTGGCAAGCGCATGCCATTCTGCACAGCGGTACAATACTGTCATGATTAACCCTTCATGGGTAGGTGGAACAAGTCCTTCAAAGACAGGGATTGAACACTGAAGTTGCGTTAACGGCACTGATGGTAATCAAGAAGAGCTAAGAACTTACTTGCAAGAGGTCTTCAAAGTCCCGTGCGGCTAACCTTTTCATCTCTGAGGCGTTATTTGAGAACCGACGAATGACACCACGGCCAAAGGTAGGCACCTGCCGAAAGCTGGCTGGCATTAGATTTGAAGGTAAGAGTATGGTCGACAATCAGTACCGACATACCGTCCATCCAACTGGGCGACCAGCTGTCCTGTAGGGTCGATCGCGTATAGTATGCGTATCAGATGAGTGAACACCGCCTTCCACGTGCCAAGTTCAAATTCATGCAGAATATCCACTACTAACATGGAAAAATGATTGAAGCCGAATTTCAGGAGTTTTGCAGAGAACGTGTTCTGTTACCACAGTATGATTAGGATGAATATTGAAAAGGAACCGGTATATAGACAATACCAATGTAGGTACAAGGGACGCCGAGTCGAGCAGCCGACGCACGGCAACACCATGCACTGCTTTGCCGCGCTGGTAAATAAAATCCCTAGCTAGCCTGACCTTGTCGATGGAATACGTTCGGAGATTATCGAGGCGAAATTTCATGTCACGAAGAAAACCAGTGTTGTCAAGTTTCGCTCTAGGGACCAAACATCGTGGACAAATATATGCGCTTCCATCTCGGATCGTCGCCAATAGAACTCTGCACCAATCAAAGTCAGTGAACTAGGGTACAGAATGATATGATGAAGTACTTCTCTGGATAATCTGCCGAGTAGGTGAAAATTCTGGGATAGATCCTGCGGACAATACCATCAGCACACTTCAATACTATACCGTGTTCGTACGCATGTAGAAACTCGTCGTCTAGAAGAACGTCCCAAACAGCATGCATAAGTTCCCGCCGACAATGTGTTAGGAGATGCCGGACCGCTGTCTTCGTAAATTGGCCAATGGTAGTAAGAAATTGCGTGATTGTGTCAGGCAACTGATAAATTAATTGAGTCGCATGATGGTTCATTGAATCCTGACTGTTGGATACTTACCGAGGGTATAAACGCAACATGATGGCAGGCACCGGCAGAAGGCTGGGCTCGGATGTATTTTGACACGTTTCCAAAGGAGAGATAAAGCGGCCATGCTTTAGCAGTTCCGAATGTGGCGAGTGTGGTAGCGTCCGACGAGAACATTATTGCCGCAATTACTTTATCAAGTTTACATTCGGGTTCGTTTGGTTGCTTCTGCAAATGATCATGAGCTTTTAGCCAGGCATCTGAAGTATACAGCTCGTCAAAAACACGTTGCTCAGTGCCGTCTATTGGGTGTTTCCAAAACCGTTTGAATGGGAAGAGATGGAAATATTTGGCGTGTGGATCAGAAAACACGGACTTGATCACCTCGACGAGGGGGCGATACAAAAAGCCATTGATCGTGAATGAGTGATGATATGATCCGGAGGGACTGCAGACATGAGTGGGGATTTTAATATTCACATCGACCTCGCGCCAACCATCGGAAGCACAGCTTGAGTTTGTGCACTGGTTATCGAGATTTGCGTTCTGAGTGGTAACACGGAAATTCGACAAGTCTTCTGTTTTGAAGTCATCCGCAAGGAGGACGTCGCGGACGAGACGGTCAACCTCCTGTTGAGACTTCAAGATATTTCCGGAGTACCTCCATTTCATCAGTCGATATATGGACATATTCGGGAACGGCCATGGGGGGGGGAACTCAGACCGCGTTTCTTCTGAATGAGGGATCGTCGGATCGGGTGGTTGCCGTCCTTTGTACGTCAAATCGTCGAGCGCAACGAAGGCGTCAGGATCATACGATGGCCGGTGCGGGTACTCCCGAAGGATCCCAAAGGCATTGGCAGCCGTACGGATGGTGTCACGGACATAGAGTATAACTCTCCGAATTAGCGGTTGCGGGCATAACACATTTTCCGCTGGAGCCGCTACCGGAGCAGGAGCTTGGGGGAACTCGTCACGGTATCGCTTGGGTAACCGAGTCGTTCGCCTTGGACGATCGCTTGTGGGGTGCGAAGGCTCCGCGGTAAGCGTGATAGGATCCGGGGATGCTAAAGAGGCAGAGCTGAACTCTGAGCAGATAGTGGGTTCGGAGGTCTGCACGAGAGGCGAACGAAGAGACGGACTAGAAGATTGGGACGGAAGGGAGGAACTCGGAGATTGAGAAGGAGGGCATATGGTATTTGTGGGGTGCGAAGGCTCCGCGGTAAGCGTGGTAGTAGGATCCGGGGATGCTAAAGAGGCAGAGCTGAACTCGGTGAAAATAGAGGGTTTGGGGGCCTGCACGAGACGCGAAAGAAGAGATGGACTAGAAGGTTGGGACGGAAGGGAGGAACTTGGGAATTGAGAAGGAGGGCATATGGTATTAGTTGGTGCAGAACCTCTGGATGTCGCCAGTGACTCAAAGGTCGAGGATAATGGTGC
This sequence comes from Spongiforma cf. squarepantsii, assembly GCA_038094135.1. Taxonomy (NCBI): domain Eukaryota; kingdom Fungi; phylum Basidiomycota; class Agaricomycetes; order Boletales; family Boletaceae; genus Spongiforma; species Spongiforma cf. squarepantsii. Next base: position 5,734 of record JBBPTK010000516.1, read on the forward strand.
TGAACCCGATTGTGCAATTGGTTCATCGGGCTCGTTAATACCTAGATGCTGGTTTGAGAAGGAAAACCATTGAGCGGATTAATTAGCTTAGTAGTAAAATACTGAAGCTGCGATACTTACTGCCTCGGCTACGACTTCAGAATTATTCCTATTGAACATTGACTCCGCACCAGATGCACGCCTTTCGTCCTTGCCAGCCATGTAGCTCGGAAACCCCGCCCTTGCAAGGCGTTCTTTGCGTTTTTGCGTGCTTGAGCGCAGAGATGCTCCATAGACCTTACATACTGCCCGGTGTCGGTTGAGAGAGCGTAGGTTGTCGAAAGGCGGCTTCGGACATCCACCCCCACAAGAGAATACAGCACTCATGAGGACCCAAAAAAAGACCAATGATACCAGGACCACTACTGATTTCATCGTCCAGTGGGTGGTGCCGGTGAGCGCTTTGTGGAACGTGCCAGCCTGAAGGAGTCAACTGTGTAAAGGGATGGGTCTCGGATTCTCTGCCATCCTGCTGTAAGTATTATACTAATTATAGTACTACATCAATGCTTAGCAAGTATTTACACGTAATTAACAGCATTCATCGGACTTTTCTAAGCGCTCGATGAGTGCTCGATGAATGCTTAGGTGTACGAAAAAGGCATGGCTTGATTTTTGGGCCAATCAGAAAGCCAACAAAACCCTCTCTGCCGTGACGTTACTCGACCAAAGATGCAGATGTTTGAAACAGACGGAGCCGGGATCTGGATACACAGATATGGGGATATGGATGGTGGTCCTTGGTGGAGCGTCCTTGGCGACATCGATGAGTAACAGTAGAATAAAGGCGTTTCAGTACAGTGACTACTTCCGAAGAGACTTCGGCACCCAACATGCCTTGATCTCAATAGACGACGTACTATGTACGTACGATGCCTGGAGGCGGCGTAACCGATCCTGGCCAGAAAATCCAGTCCGCCACCGTCCCCACATGACGGCTGCACGTGTCGTCGATCTCGATAACACCACCCACTGGCAAAAAGTTGCCATCGGCGGGAGTCAGACCAAGCGACCAACTTGAGGTTCAGAAACAATGCATATTTATGGCGCTCCCCATCGCATTAGAGCTCGGTTTCTAAAGAAACGTATTAACCGTACTATATTATATTATTATATACCGGGTTGTGCATGGCAGAATGCCGGGGGGGGGCGCATGAATGAAAGAATTGAATGCTCGTCAAAGTTCAACGGCGCCGGAATGAGTCGGTTCGTCCGTATCCTCCGAGCATGCGGGATATAGCCTATAGCCTCAGGATCATGGTAGAGCCCCCAGTCACCAAGCGCATGTGGAGGTTGGGCCCCCTCGAGGTTTTCATTTTCGCTGGATGCGAAGTGCTCCTCTTGGACTTGCGAGTCCCTGCTGAATGGTTGTGCTGCATTTGGCGATTGTGAGCGTGACCGAGAGAATTGATGGCAAACAGGCGCTGCTATCGCGGTACTACTTGGCCTCATGTATGATTCGGAATGCGGTGGTTGGGGTTGGGGAATTTCGGGAAACTCGCATGGCTGCACACGTTTCAATTTCGACGTTGCTACAATGTACAATTTAACAGTGCTTACACTGCCAGTGGGTCTCCGAATTTTCAACGTTGTCAGCCTTTGTCTTCGTCTATTTATTCGTTTCTGTTTTCCGGTTTTCTACTAGGCGGATTAAATTCGTATCATAGAACAAATAAACGCAGCCAACCTCTGCAAGCTTGCGCCGGCCTCGGAAGTCGCCTGAGCGACCGATAAGCAATCTGTACCCGCGGTGAAGTCTTGCTTCAAGCTTGGCTGCTTGGCTACGGACTGTACGCAATGAGAAGATGATCTGGCGCAATTTCTGGTATTCCGACCATCTAGGTCGTCGCAAAGTCATGTTGATAACGAACAAAATCGTTGGGCACTGTGGATTCGTCGGGTTCGCTGGAATCGTTTGAGGAGGTACGCAACCAGTGAGCTTACGACCCTTATCATGATGCGGTGGCGAGTTTTTTGCTGGTGAGCAGGTATCGACAAATTCACAAGTAACTGTACCGTGACGATCGGCTCACTCTTACCATAGATTCGGTTCAGATCTGCCGTATGACTGTCTTCGATCCTCTCGGGTATGACAAGGTCCTGAGATTGAAATCCAATTGAAGCATGATTGATAGCATCTGCCGGTTCACCTCCATTTGATTTAGGTGCGCGTATTTGAGACTCTGCCCAAAGCCCTGAATTTGCTTGACTTAACTGCTTACTCAGGGCTCGAGTAACGCTCTCTGAGTACTATGTGATGTCGTTAGGGCCACGCGTATCTGGGGGAAATAGTACTAGTTCACGTTAGGTGCGCCACAGGTGACCTGTGGCCCCTCGAGTCTGTTCGACAGCTACGTACTTTGACTTTCGGGTACAGCTCTCCTGCCGTGATGTGATGACGTTATAGGCGTGAAGCTCTCGACAGCCAAGATTATCTGTGGCGAGCATGTCACACGGTCACAAGCATATAAGGCTCGGAGTCGTTCTCAGACGGTCACCGACTCTAACCACTTCATTTCTCGTCATTTATTCTACTCACTGTTCAACTTGCGGCTTGCTTCATGTCCCAACAGCAACTTCCTGCTACACCTCCCCCATCTGCTACCCAGGGTGGCCCCATGTCTGCACGCGACGGCGATGATGGTGGGGAAGTTATCTCCAGAGCGAGACGCCGAATCAGGGACTTGGAGGACGAAGTCGAGGAGCTTCGCTCCAGCAAGCAAGCGAAACGATCGTAAGTCTTGAAAGGTTATGTTCTACAAATTCCATTTCGACTATCCCGATGATTCCCACTGGCAGAAACTCTGCGTGTATTGTTAACAAAGGGCGCGCGTTCAGGAGGGTCGTCGCCTTGTTTGACAACCCGGTTGACCTCATTCGCGAATATGATCGACGTGCGGAGATCGCAGACCAAGGTTTGGACGACGAGAATTCTTCCATTGGACCATTTCCGCACTCTCCTAGGTGTGTTTCAATTTGTCGTGTCTTCGATAACTCTGACTGCTTGTAGTCAAAACCGTCTATACCAGGCATTTCAAGAATTTTTCGAGTTTTTTCCTTGGATAAAGTCTAAACTGACAGTTTGCGAACCGGCTGAGCTGGAAGAAATGTTTAAAGAGGTGCGATGAATATTATATTTCTCTGCTGTCTCTATTCTTACATACATCATCAAGCTGCGAAAGGGCGGCGACGGTGCACGGGGTGACGACGCAGCGAGCCTGAAAAAAGAAGTTGTGAATTGGCTCACGGACCTTTACGCTCCAATTCTGCCCCATATCTCGCCTACCCTGAAGTCTTGCCGTGGCCTTGAGCACGATGTTACCGGACGTCTCCTTTGTCCCATCGAATACGACTGGGATAACGCTGAGTATATATTTCGATTTTGCCCACTTGCCCTACTGACTGCCACCAGAGTGAGGAAAAATATTCGCGAGCGTCACCCAGAGTTTCTGGTGACTGAGGAATCTTGGCCGAGGTTCCTGTATGACACGGCGTATCGCTACAACCCTGATGACATCGAGAACGGTCTATTCAAGTCGACGTTGTTGCTCAAGGTAAACTTTACTCTAGATATGTAGACGCGCATACTCAATGCAAGCTCAGGCATTCAAGCTAATATTCACCTCTCCCTCGTCAGCAAATGAGGCTACCGCTAGTGAACATCCCGAGACGCGGGACACGTATAGACAGACGCGCTCTTCGACCGACAAAAGCACCCGTTCTCACGTCGCGTCTCTCATTGGGATGCGTTCCGTTAAGCCGCGGGCAATCGCATATGCTGCGGTGCAGGTGAGTTCGAGCCAAAGGGACATGTGTTCGTGTTACTGACAGCAGTACTATAGCTTCGCTTTGCGTTGTCCAGCTTGACGTGCTGGCGCATGATTGATGGTGATTTCAACGCTAATGGATTCTATCAGAACATTGTGGACTATTTTGAAGCACCAGTGGGCCCACTTGCAAAGACCCGAGCCAAGGCACTGTTGCTCTGGTGGGACAGGTGAGCAAGTATATCAAATCTCAATTCTGGTACTAATGATCATTGTGATATAGGAAAGTTTTTGGTTTCCATCGTGAGATTCCTCGTCCGCCCAGAGTTGTGGCAACATTGTCTGTTGCAAGGATGACCAGTCAACGTGCTTTGGCTGAAGTTCCCAATGTGGCTGCTCAGTCTTTTTCCACATGATCATTGATTCATTTTTCCAGCTCAATTCAAACTCAAGTGGCTACAATAACTATAGTCCTTTAATACTCTAATGTATTGTTCTTGCTGTGTTCATATTAGATATTAATGATAATCTGGGATTTAATATTTTTGAAATCTGTTAAAATGCTGTGATTTTAAGCCAATAAATAGGTGCATATTCTATGCATCATATAATGTTGTCTGGAATTTAAATCATCCTAACTTGATCCAATCTTGGAATATGTTCTTATTGACCAGCAGTTATGGGTGAGTATATAAATTAATATAATAATTATATAAAATGACTCAACTTCTGTACTTCTCCACACCAAATATTCACACTGTAAATTACATGCCATATTTCTATCAGATTACCTGATATGAGAACAAAGTAATGAAATTCTCTTTCTATAACATAATTAAAGATGTGTCACATACATATCAATTTTGTATAAATTTTCATAGCAAACAACAAAGATTATCTTACTAAACTTTCACAAGATTGCGAGGGATTGGCAATGGCTCCCTCTAACTTTGCTTGTTACCACAGGCTCATCAGATGGTATAAAGTGAGTAAAAGTAACAAGATATAGCTTAAATTCTATGAACATAGCATTATTAGAATCCTTGTTCATATGCATGTTTATTCTTTGGTTTCATAACAGATCTTCATGCAAAACAATACAGACAAGCCATTGGAATATCTCTAATGTTGTAAACAGTTAGCAACCACATTGACCTTGACATTGTTATATCACATACCAATCAGATGGCTTAGGATGAGTAAACATTGTAATCTAGTGACTGGATTCTATTGTTGTTATTATCTTAGAACAATTGTAACATTTATACATTTATTTCCTTGTTTCACATGACAAATAATAATGATAAATATTGAAACTTTCTGTATGGTTTGAGAAAACTGGCAATTCAATTGTCCTTGATATTGGTATATCATATAATTATCAGATGATATGATGTGAGAAACTACTAAGATTCATAGCCAGATTTCAATGTAAAACAACCAGTTCTAATAATGCCTATAAAATGTAATTTATTTCAAGTATTAGCTTTGGATGTAGTTAAAGATCATTTTTCCTGTTGTTAATAACAGACTACACCTATATATGCACATACATATCATGACCTTCTTGATGATAATAATTATTAAACTTGTTGCAAATAGAGAGCTTATAATCACCTTATATGTCATTATCTAAACTTTTCAGATTCAGTGATGTCGCGCCTTCCCCGATGCGAAACCATTTTCCCAGACGATCGTGGTTAGTGTGGACGTCTTGAAATGGCGACACAGGAGAATTACAGTAATGCGTGTCTCAAGTTGGCTCCGCTAGAACAAGGACACGGTGTTATGTACCGTAATAACTGCCAGAGTCGGTTTCAGCACCGCTACCGTTACGGTAGAGTTGAAAGCCACCACGTAAGCGAAGCTTTTAGCACTGGTTGTGGATTAAGTCAACCAAAGGATATTTAATTGGAGGAGAGTTACAGGTTCACTGGAGCTTCTTAAAGGTGCTTACTGCTCTACTACAAGCTCGAGCTCGGTTGAGGCTGCATTTCATGACTCTCAGCTAATTTGAGCATTCACTCGTCTCGGGACTCTTAGTCAGCAACCCTAATCGCTTTGATCAGACTCCTCACGCTTTCTAGCTAGAAAGATGTTGATCAAAGTCAAGGCGCGTCTGTTATCATGGAAAATTCTTTCCAAAAGCTGACCTCCTACTTCCGTAGACACTAACTGGCAAAGAGGTAAGCTGTGTCGTAACAACTCTGCTTCTTCGTGTTCCGTCAACTCGGGCTCAGATTGAACTGGACATCGATCCGGAGGACAAGGTGTGAATAGGAAGCTGTTTAAGTCAAGCTTCCCTCAAGTCCAACTTCGTTGCAGATCACTCGGATTAAGGAGAAGGTTGAAGAACAGTCGGGTGTGCCTCCACAACAACAAAGATTAATTTTTGGCGGAAGACAGATGTGAGACTGATTTCAAGTTTTTTTGTTACATGTACTGACCAACGTCTAGGCCAGACGACAAGACCGCAAAGGAGTTCAACATTGCAGCCGGATCGGTTCTCCACCTCGTCCTAGCCCTGCGTGGCGGGTTCTAAACAGATAATATGATATTCGTTGTTCGAAGGACAATGGGCACAGGATCATAGAAGCCACTCGAGGATGTAGGATTCGTGCGTCTTAGTCCATAATAATCTCCATCCCTTCCTTCTCTACAAGCCCTCTCTATTCGTGCCGCACAGTACAATTGGAATCACGGATTACCCTTAAAGAAACATACTGATGGACGTAGGTTTTATACCCCCGGTCCACCAACTATGTCCGCGCCTGGGAGTAGCCATCGAAAGGTAACACTCAGTCTAACGCCTCTCCTGATCAGACAGGGGCCATGGTTTTCGTTCTCGTTTTCAACGAAGTCGTGTGCCCTCTCTGGTATCCCATGTTTCCATTCATACCTTGCTTCTTTTGACATCACCATTACACTCCTCTCCGGCAGGTACAAGTCCCACTTCTTTTCACCTTCATCTTCTCTACTTTTCTCGTGTCCGCGAGTTGAATCCGCTGCCCTCTCAAACGTCATGACGCAGCTTCCACTTAGAGTGACCCCAATGATCCCATCGTCGAACCTGTTCAGCAAGTCCACGTGCGGTGTAATGCCTTCTCCTGGATGATAGAGATTTAGGATCGCCTGTCGTGCACGTGGTGGTGCGCCCTCTGATGGGAAGAGATGATCATGGAGATCACCCGGAATCCAAGGATGCAACAACGCAGATAATCGGTGGAGCAACTCTATCAAGACCGATGGCAAACCTTTGCCCATCCTCGCGTCAAGCTCCCCCTCCCCTTCTCCATCCGTAGCTGTTACGGTACGTCCAAAGAGCATGATCTGATTGACGTCCCTGCCGTCGAAATACAGACGCATGCATTCATGTGTGATATGAGCTGCTAGCTCCTGTGGAATAAAGACAGGCGGAACGAAGAGCCCATGAATGGGCGGGGCCCGTCGTGTCGCCACAGGAATGGATGGGGTGGGGGGTTCGTCGAAGAGTGAATTGTCCGAGTCCGAGTCCAAATCCATGTTGGAGGCGAGGGATTGGCTCGTACGTGAACTAAGGGCAGTAGGACATGGAAGGCCATTCAGCGTGATATCCCTCGGCGTCAGCAAAACCGCTTACCACGACGGGAAGAAAGCGTGGGATGCAGGGATTGGAGCGCTCAAGGGACGGTCTCGCCCCGTTCGTGAGAATGTACACCCCTAACACCGCACCTTATGGCATGAGTAAGTTTGGATTGAAAACCGGTCAGACTGTTTTAAAATAATAGATCTGAGCTGTTGGATACAATGATATCTGCGAGCACGAAGCAAAAAACGAAATGCTACAAGGAGACGAGAATAAATATGATAAGGAGTGATCCCTAATAAAACAGTGATATTCATCACGTGCACGTTACACGCGGATGTATTAACAAAGATTCGATGGACTTCCGGTCAATATTTCGTTTGCACTATGCCCAAAGCTAGACGAGAGGGAATCTGGGCGTGGCCGCGCCTCGAACGGGAGTGAGATCTGAGAGGTATTTTTCTTCAGTTGCACTTTGAAGGGTAAGGAAAGCTGTCCTGATCTAGCATGCTGATGATCGTTCATTTGCTTCAAAGCCGTGCTAGGGAATAATCCCATGTCAGCTAGAGTATGACTCAATCATCAACACACTCACGTGGGTATCGATAGACTAGAAGTAGATGACCTCGAATACCCAAGTCGTTGACAGACGGACCAGACCACGCTCCAGTAGAAATCTCTCATCTGCCGACCCAATCCAAAGAATGCAAATATGAGGAATGCGCAAAGAATGTAGGACCATCTTGTTGATTCGAGCCCAATCGCCATATAACGCGTATTCTGCCAGACGACGGCTGGATATTGGCCAACCCGAGAGATGTCCGAGTGTATCCACGCCCACGATACGTATGGAGTGACTTGAGTAGTAACGGTGCTGAAGATGATATTGTAAAGGCTCAAAGGGATAGTGAAGATAATTTCAACACTACACGCTGCCATGAGACGCCAGTAGTATCCAGCGTCAATGGAAAAGCCTGCGCTGAGCTCTTTTTTCAATCGTTCCTTTTGCAGAAACGCTCTGCGGAATGTGAGCACTGGTGGCCACACCCGTCAGATTAAGAAAATCTGGTGTAGGTCAATTACCAACCTGCATAAATAAAACTAATTAAACCGATAATGAGCGGCCACATGAGGAGCAAGAGGAATGCAGCGGGGGTGCTGATGACGCTTGGGTAGCATCCAATCTGTTCGTAGATATCGAATCGATCCCCTTGTACAATATATTCTGTCGGATGGATCAGCTTGATTCGTTATCAGGACTGGAAAATGCTAACGCAACACCATGATAACGCATGGAAATCCAATTCCAATTGATACATCTACGATGACTTCACGTCTC
>JBBPTK010000517.1:0-14425 GCA_038094135.1 Spongiforma cf. squarepantsii
TGCCATTAGCCATGGAACATGGCATTAGAATGGTTTGGTATGAAGGTGGAGAGAGAGAAGAAGGGGTGATGGTATGCTGCCAGTGATGAACCTTGACTTAGGCACAAAAAGAAAGCCTTAAGGAACCTGCTCAGTGTGGAACATAAGTGTCAATTAAATGAATTTTCAGGAATGATGGTGAGGTGAGGATCACCAGATTTGAATCAGTGGCACAGTCACTTCACTAGTAGTCACATCATTATTTGGTCTTTAGTCACCATTTCACTAAAATGGGAAAAACAGTATCTTAGCTGGTATTTTACAGGGTAACTTCCTCTGCTCATCAGTGCACAGTAAAAGTGTATGCCATAAGATCTGTCATTTCTTCAACCTATCCAGTAGCAGTTATCTTGCCCCTTCCATGCTTGAGACTAAAGCACTAATGTGTGATTGGGGTGCCTGTCCAGAGAATTGACAAAACTCAACTGGTACTATTAGTGCTCCTGGTATGGTTAGGTCAAGTATTGGCACTTGTTCTTGAGAAAAGAGAATTTCAATTTATGGTGTTAGCATTTAAGATGACCTTTTAGATGCTGGGAGATATTTCCCTCCATTCAAATTTTGTGATCTTGGCCCCTCCTGTGGTTGATTCTCTTTTTTCCTGAAGAAAAAATGACCACCTCCATTTAGTCCAGAATGATCATGGATTGTGTCCTACTTGCTACCCTCTCATCAGCTACCCACTCTACTTATACTTCTCCTCAATCTGCAGCTATTTCTAGCTGGGAATCCACATGCTCACACTCAGCCCACTTAGAAAAGTCACCATCACCATATTTACCTCTGGATAGTGCAGAGTCTAACTCAGGTGAGAGCTATTTCACCCATTCAGAGCTGGCGGCAGCCAATGATCTGGCTTATGTTTCAATGTGCAGATATGTCTAGCCTCACTTCCACCTGCTTGACTATCTCAGAAACTCCACTTCCCTCCAGTTTAACTTCCAACAGTATAGAATCCAACTCAGGTGAGAACATTTTTGGTTATTCTGACATGCCAATTGATGGTGACCATGAAAACCTTCTGATTAGGCTTGAGGCAACTATCTCTGATGAGGAACATTTGAATGAGGACATATAGAGGAAATGCTAGTTATCCAGCTGAAATACTAACCCCCACCTCAGCCTTAGCTGGGGGTTCCAGTATGATTGCATCTTATTGCCAGGAAGGATCACATGTTGACCCCTCCAAAGGCTGTCCATCCACATCCATCACCCACTGTACCATTCTACACAAGTTGCACATGTACTTCAGCCCCCTTGGCTTCATCTGTGGAAAATGTAGTCAGCTATTTCCCCCTGGATACCTTTGTCACCACATATTGTCTAAGAAACATGCATTGGACCTCAACATTCCACTCACTGGAATATGAAGAGAAAAGACTTATGAAGCCATTATTTCTCATTTATTCACCACTCATGGTGTTGCTGAACATACCACTGTATTCAATCTTCCTGAAGTAATCTCTGATGTGATGCCAGGTTTGACTCCCATCCTTTCATACAAGTGCCCCATCTGCCCACACCCTCAATGGTTTAGCTGGATTTCAATAAAGACACACTATAGGAGGGTTCACAGGAATGCAAAACACCCCAGAAAGGAGGCTAGTTGTCTGCAGTGCATTTTGAGACCCTATAGGCTAGGAATTCTCAGCAAATCTGGGGGCTAGTCAGAGCTAAGTGACAGTGTGATTCTTCTTCCCGAACACTGGATTCCTGGTCACTCCAATGTGCAGCCCATGCAGCCTACCATTCCTTGCCATTGCCCAGCTCCACCAGTCACTGCTCCACATTTAGTGGCAATTGGGTGGCCAGAGTACCTTGGAAGCCTTAAAGATGCTGACATTTCATGGCTAATGGAGCTGATAGCAATGCCTACTGGTAGAGATAATGCATCTTTCCCCCCAAATGTGCTGCACTAGAAAGAGGTTTGGGTAGAGTTGATCAGTTCTTGCTCTACTATCTCAAGGATGCCAATGTCTTCCTTGAAGATTGTCACCACTCTGTTCACAAAGCTATCACTGCTGGGTAAGTGCTGCCTTTGCATAGTGTTTATTCTGGTTCCCTCACCCCCAGTCCAGCACCAAGGCTCACTTCCACAAATTATTGGAGAAGACATACATAGTGTTAACACCAAGCTCAAGTTCTAGTAACCACAAAGCTCAAGAAGGATATCATGAAGAGTTGCATCACTTGAGTAAAGGTTGAAACAAGAGGAGATCTCTTAGTCACTCTTTCAGACTAAGGTCACTAGGTAACTGAGCTATAATTGCACAGAACTAGCTTGGGTTTTACAAGTACAGAATGTATGGGTTTTTATACGTAAGGGTTGCATGCATGGACCAAGACAAGAATAGAAGGTATCATACATGAGGCAGAAGAAGAAGGGGAATGCCCCATATATCAGGACATGTGTTGTTGAAACATGACCCAAGGTAATGGATGGAATGTGGAAGCATATGGAGCATGTGTTGTTGAAACATGACCCAATAACAGGCAATCAAGAAAGAAGGCATAAATAGAAAAATGAATATTCAGGCTCACTGGTTGAATTGACACCCAAGATGTTTCCACCACACAACTTTGCATCCTGACATGAACTGTAACACATAGGATACAAAAGAACCATGATGAAGATGCTGTGCCTTCTGCTGAGGTTTCACTATTTTTCTCAACTCAAAAGCCAATGATATGTCAAGAACTTTGGTGGATTTACCATCATATGGGGCTGGCAGCAGGAACTGGCCACTGACATGCTATACAAGCACCTCATCAGAATGGATGCACATGACTGCAATGAGAATGTCCTGTACCCACTTGTTCATGGTCCACTGGTTTCCCTTGTGTGCCATGAGATAAACAGCACTGACAAGATGGGGTGCCCAATGGATCAGTTCCTCTTCCTGCTCTCACTCAGGTTCTCTGCTGGAGACAATCTGCAATTCCAGACTGCCAATGGGCTTACACATGATTGTGCTGTCCTGCAATACTGGTTTTTTACCATTATCACCCATGTCACTTGCTTGGAGGCCAGTTCACAGTATACATTTGTCTTTTTTGGTTCTTCCTGTAGCCAGAATGCTGGAACAATAACTGAAGAGGAATGCTGTAGAGCTCCATGTAGCTCTAGGTTTACTTTGAGTGTTTTTCATGTTTTTCAATGACTTTCTATTCACTCCCTTGTTCAACTCATTTTACAAATAATCCAACCCACTTTCAAGTAGTCCAACCAGTCTGACCACATTAGTCTGACCAGACTAAGTCCAGACTTCTGATTTCCTATTTCAGACTTACTCCTATTGTAATTCATATTTCATCATTATTACAAAGTCTTGGGCATTCCCAGACTATAAAAGATTGTTTTCTATTATTTTTAATAAATTTTTTTACACCTTCAATCTCTAAGTACTTCTGACTGACCTCCTAAGCCTCCCTACAACCTTCTCCCTTTGAGTTCACCACAGAACTCATCCTCCTTCACCTTCCTAAACAGTCCAACCAGACTTCTACAGGACTTCTACAGGACTTCCTCAGGACTTCTACCCACCATCTCAGGACTTCATAGGACTTCTTTCCACATCATTCCCTGACCTTCTAGATCCATACTGCCTCTTTGGGGACAAGCAGACTCACACCCCTGCTTTAGGTCTTGACACCTCTCAATCAAGATCTTTGTTTTATAATGCAGTGAAAGAGGCATGAATAGCATCACTAGCAGTGATAATGGTGACAATGGCAACAACTGTGACCATGGTTGTGACCTGGAGGATGAACACAACCATGATGAAGAGGAGGACAAAGAAGCCAAAGAAGAGTTGCAGGAGGGCCATACAGTGGTGGAGACAATGGAAGATACCAATCATGCAACTGGTGTTCTAAGGTAACCTATCCTGTCTAATGGTTCACTTAAATTTGAGTCAAATGCTGGCCTCAGAGTCATTCACAGAGAGAGAGATAAATGGCTACAAATTCTTCCAGGTCATGACTACTTCATGCCTTATAACTGCTTGAAGTCCATTTGGTTCACCACTGGACCCACAGCCTTCCAGGAAAGTGCTGCCATCAGCCACAAATTCCAGCCAGATGGAACAACTGTAATGATTGATGCAGTGGAACAGAGCCACCAAGTCAATCTAATGGATTTTGGACAAGAAGCCTGTCACATTGCCATGGAAATTGAATCCTTGCTGAGCCAATCCCTCACTGAAAAAACAAGGCATATTTTTACCTCTTTCAGATCTTTCACAGTTTTCTAATGACCTGAGTGATCCAACATCTATCTTCCTCAGCTTTGATTTCTACCTCCATGCAATCACTCCAGAATGGGACTGCTTCACTGTCCAAAGTGCACCTCTTCTCTGCCCTACCCTCTCATAACTCCTGACACCCCTCAACTCCATGCTTTCCATTGTCTTGCATCCCAACTTTGACCTGGCAGATTCTCATATCTTTCACACTGTCACAGAGTGCCTTCATCCCAACCTAAATGCATCCTCTCTCTCTCTCTCTCTCTCTCTCTGATTCCCTTCTGCTCCTTGAGAAGCTCTCTCACCATGCTGATACCATCAAACAGCATCTTATACATGAAATACCCCTCCACTCTTCCTCTTTTTTTTGCTGCCCTCACCAAACTTCAGGAGCTCTGGACCAAATTTGAGCAGTGTCTCAATGACATCACCCCACTTCTTGCAGTGACATTGACAACAACACAGTGATCCATGACCTGCACATCCTTCATAAGGAATCCAGACTCTCCAATCTTGCTGCTGTCAACCATGCTGTTTGCAAACTTGCCACCATTATCAAAATGTCATCCATCTCTGAGGACTTGGTTGCTGAGGGTCAATGGGGTGAAGCACTTTCTGTCATTGATACTGATGAACCCCTCTTCAACCTGCCTCTTCATGACCTCACCCCCTCCTTCCAGCTGAACAGTCATACTTGCTCATGCTCCTGCCCCACTTTCTCTCACCTCAGTCCCCTCCTTACCATGGTCCAGCCATCATCAAGAATACCATCCTATCTTCAATGCCTCTTTTGTCCCTTGCTGCCTTCTGCTCCTTTCCCTCACATCTATGGCCTAAAGGTGGAGATAACTGTGTCACTAACCACTGATCCAGTCACCACATTCAAACTTGACATGCTGGATTGCATGAGCACACAATCTCAAGCCCAAAATTCTGTTGCCAACTGAATATCACCCTAAAAGGCTGTTGGTGACCAGTACTCCAGAGACTCATGCATACCAATGGTATTCACAAAGTGACCATCTCTTGGCAACAGATTGTCATGTCTGAGGTGAGGGCAATCATAAAGTGTGTGGGTGCAACCTCTTTCCTCCATAAAAATCACAAATTTACATCATTTTGAAGTACTTGTTGTTGTTTGATTCAGATGAGTTCAAAAGTTGCATTGAGGCAAATGCCACATTTTATTCCATGTTATCTTCAGAAACTGTTGGTACTAAAGGGCATCTCTGCACTGACTAATATGCTCAAGATGCTTATAGCAACCTTGCACTGTGGAACCTTGAGCATGACATGAGGAGGTTTGATTCCTATAGTTTCTTTGCTATTTGCTTCATCCATGCCAAGCTGTGTATTGGATAAAGACATGTCCACTATGGTTTGGTCAGACAATTGTCTCAGCTGAAAACTCCTTAGATTCATACCATGGCTGCTATGTCAACCACTTTTCCAACCACCACATGATCAAATTGATGTCTTAGCCTCTCATACAATGTCCTGGGCCAGCTATGTGGCACCACTTCTTTCAGCACATGTCCCTAAAGTATGGTCAGTGATATCAGACAATTTGTTATTTAGTACCCTGTATTTTTGTGAATTGGTTATTACTACATATAGGTGCTACCATAAAATAAGAACAGCAAGATGCAATGAAACAGAAAAGCACTGAATAGATGTGCGAGATTACTAGAGTATCTCATCTCATTATGGTCTTGGCATGTTCCACAGTGAGATGGCTGAGCTGAAATTAGACGAAAATAGATGACAACAGACAGAAATAGAAGTATCATAGAAGTATGTAAGTTTACTAATGCTGGCACACTCATTCTAACTTTTCTAGATTGTCTATACCTGCCATCCATGTGTTGCAATCACAAAGGCCATAGTATGCCCCATTTTGGGTAGTTACAATGGTGTATTCTTTGCAGCTTCCCATCTATGTATACACTTCATGGGCTGCTGGCAAGGGGGTGATTAATCTTTACCTTTATTCTTGCACTGTTACCTACCATTTACCTGACCTCCAACCACTTGCATCTTCCAGGTTCTACACCTGTCTCCATTAATGTCAGTTGGTAGACAGCCAGGAAAATCAGTCTGACAATGAGGATGCCCTATGGTCTGCAGAAGAAATTATTGCTGAGACTACTGCCAAATATAAGGTTAGATGGAGGGGAACTGATCCAACAACAGATGAGCCATGGCCAGTGAGCTGGGTGCCCAAATATGACTGCACCAATGGTCTGGTGGCTCCCTGGGAAGTGCAAAAGTATCCAAAAAGGGATGCTGTGGCTAACACTGGTGTGGTCTGATTCAATGATGAATATTTGGATGGCGAGAGTACTAATATCTTCCTCTAGTCAAAGGTTCTATTGGGAAGTCCCAGGTAACACTGCCCAAGGTTGGGTTCCAGTGGAAGAAATGGTTCAGAGAGGAGACCAAATTGCACTTGGGGAAGTCCAGGAGTGGCAAAAGAAGATCAAACAAAATGCCTGAGTGCATGGGTGAAGCACATTGTGAGCCCACTCCCCTCATAATGAAGGTGGGACCACCCCATGGGGTGTACAAGAAGGAGCCTGCTCCCCCTGACTTGAAACAGCACACTCCACCACATTCCCCATCTTTGAGTACTACTCAAGCCTTAAAGCAATTTGATGACAACATAGTCAGATTAGAGAGCACTACACCCTCCAGAGATTTCCGACATGAAAATGATGACAACAGATCTGGATGGGTAAAAGAGCACTTACTGGTCATTGGTAGCAGTCCAGTATGTGTTTGTTCCTGCATGAAATGCTACCATGTCTCACTTCTACCTCACAGCCTGATTTTCAAGGGTTTGTTAGAAAACTGGGAGAGTTGAAACAGTTGTATGGCAAAATCAGTATCGCTGCCACAAATAGAGCAATGAAGCTTGTCATGGAGGTGTCCACAGCTATGGGTGGGGACAAAGAGCATGGTGCAAATAACTAACCCATTGCTAGTAGTACTCATGATGAGTCAATCAGCCAGCCTTGATAGTACCCTGTAGTAGAACCAACAACTCAGGCCTAATTACCATGGTCACTGGGGGGGAGAATTGTGGTTATGGGTTCATAGGAATTATGCTGTGATAACACTGAATCTAAACTAGTAGTCCAGTCCACATTATCTCTAGCCTAGTACAATTCAATGAAAGTTGATGAGTTTCCACCAAAGTTCAGCTATTCACCTGGTCACTTCATGATTCAAGTCATCCTGGCAGGGTTTTCTTCAGAATCTGAGTCAGTGACTCAACATCATCATCAACTGCAGTAAAGTTGCCCAATTACTAATTCGACTGTCCCTGTCTGTTGTGTCACTGATGTGATACTGGTTTCTGGATGATCATCTTTCAAGTTGGAAAATACATACAGTGGTCCTACATGCTTAGTAAAATTGTGAGGGTAATGCCGCACCTCCTGGCTGGTTGCTAGCGCTGTAACAGACAGTAGAAAACCTATTTACTAGTACTGACATGCCTCAAAATTAATGAAAGTCCATATGTCTTCTTTGTCTCCAGCAGCCACTAACACATTTTCACCCTGAGGGTCCTTTTCTACATTGTCAACACTGTGTTGAGCCACATCTATCCTGACTGACAAGTGAATGACATCCAAACTGAGTGTATCTCAGATCACAGTGCTGGATGGGACTTCTGCATCACCCTTGGCACCATCTATGTCATCTATATGGTCATCATTGTCCAGCATTCCAGCCATTCAGTATGGGTTGTACTTCATTGGCCAGTCAAATGGTAACTGTACTTGCACCTCCACCAGCTGACTCATTGACTTGACAGAGTCACTCCCAGAATCATTGGAGTCTGAGTGATGTGCACTCTTGGGGGCCATAGTGATATCTTGGCTACAAAATAGTTCAAATACATGGAAGAAAAGAAGAGTGGACTTGTCAAAGTCTGAACATTTCTGGATGAATTCCAATGAAACTCCGTTAGGAGATGTAGGAGTTGGTGTAGGAGATGATAGGAGTTGGTGCAGGAGATGGTAGGAGTTCTGGAATGGAGATATCGGAGTAAGGACGTTGGCGCAGGACTTATGTGTTGCACCCTTGCCAATCCCCTTGTCCTAGTATTTCGGAGGTTGGAGTTCTTAGGAGATAGGAGATAGGAATTCAGATTGTAGACTATACAATATTCGCACTAAGGAGTGCTTGGAGTTACATGAGGGATTATATACTAAGGAGTGGTTCAGAGTTCGTAATGGAGAATGTAGGAGATGAGTAAGGAATGAGTAAGGAGTGACTAAGGAGGAACATGGAGATCTGTAATCATATGCAGAGGCTATGGACTTGAACAAAGAACTACTAATAGGGAAGTCCTGAGGCTGTGCATGAAAGTCCAATAGGAGATAGATGAAGTCCTATAGGAGATGTCTGGAGATGATCAGGAGATGTCCAGAGATGACTGGAGATGGGCAGGAGATATGCATGGATATGACAGGACTCACACAAGCAACCATCAGAGCCATGAACAAGGGGTAACATTGTCCTATTTCTGTACATGTTCTTGCAGCTAACAACTTCTGATAGAAAGCTGAAATACATATCCAAAAAGTCAATGAGATCTCACCAAACAACATTGGTTGAGACAATGATGTCTGATGATGAAGATAAGCTGGATAGCAATGGAAAGAGGACGGGAAGTATGTCTCTCATGCCAAAGTGGATTCTCAACTTGTTGCTGTTCATTTCCATCAATACTATGTTGCTTGCCCCTATTGCTATTCATGCTATCTTGAATGAAAGGCCACTTCTGGCGATGTTTTGTGACAACTTGTTGGGTCTGGTAGGTGAATCCCATCAGAGTAAGTGTATGTTGTGTGCAAAAGCACTGTATTCAGATTTCTGAATGTGATTTAGAAGGTATGAAGGAGAGATGGTGCTGTGTGCTATCAGATGTTGGACTTAGACACATGACATGTTGTCAATTATCATGAGTGACTCAAATGTTCAATTCTGGTACTGTACCAACTTGTCAAAATTGCAGTCAACTTTTTGGATTATTGTTTTTTTCATGCAAGTTGAGCTGCGGGGGAAGTGCATTGAAAACAAGACACCTCAGATATCTCACATCACTTGTCAAAACACATCAGAAACTATACCATTAGATTTGGAACACATTATAGTACCTACTTGAAGTGGACTGAAACCGAAAATCAAAATTCTTGGAGATCAGATTTTTTGGGCTGAGCAGTGTCATCAGATTTTTTTTCTCATTGTATTTCAGGTTGATTCAATGATCAGATATGCTTGCAGACAGTTGGGGGATTGTGTCCAAGCTTTTGAATCAAGCAAGGTATGAATGTATCATGTATTTCAACTTGCTGTTTTGTGCTGAGGAGAAATTCTTACTGCCATACTCATGTAACTCACCAGACCTCAACCTGATTGAACTAGCTTTCTCTGCAATGAAAGTGCATCTTCATAGAAATAGTGATTATTTGTGATGTGGTGACTCATGCAAGAACTGGTTCATTGTGGCTCAGATGACTTTCAGCTGCATGTCTTCAGCTACAACACAAATGAAAAAGTGGCCTTGTTTGAGGTCCATCCAGATTATATTCATTGTCTGGCAGTGTGCTTGACAGCAAGCAATGATTGTATTGGCAGGGAGTGACAACATAGAGGCAGACAAACAAGATAGTCAAAAGAGACAACCCTCTCACTTCACTCAATTCAAAAGCTCAGACAAAATCCCCCAACTGTCTGCAAGCATATCTGATCATTGAATCAACCTGAAATACAATGGGAAAAAAAATCTGATGACACTGCTCAGCTCAAAAAATCTGATCTCCAAGAATTTCAATTTTTGGTTTCAGTCCACTCCAAGTAGGTACTATAATGTGTTCCAAATCTAATGGTATAGTTTTCAATGTGTTTTGATGAGTGATGTGAGATGTCTGAGGTGTCTCATTTTTGATGCACTTTTTCCCCCATGGCTCAACTTGCATGAAAAAAACAATAAGTAGAAAACACCACTCTTAACTGGGAACCTGAAAGTATATGTATATGAGAACATGCTGACTTAGTGTGCAATAAGCAATTGAACTACCACAATTTGTCTGAGTGGCATGTTACCACTTCCATATGCATAGTAGGCCACTCCAACCCTGAATGCCTGATCAGTGCAACAAGGTGACTTCTTGACCTGTTTGATCAGTGAGCATGTGGCACACATTTTGGGCACTTCATTGGGGTACCTCTCTGGTGAGCTGTATTCAGTCTAAATCATGATTAGATTAGAGGACCATAGTATGGCATGGCATTGGTCTGGTGGAGACTTTGGTAAATTTGGCACTGCACCTAGGCTGCACTTTGCCCCTCCCCTCAGCCTTGAATTGGGCAAAGCCTTTATTACAATTAGATCATTGATAATGTAATAGGCTTCACCACAACAACAAAGAATTTACTTACATTTTTGGGGAGGTGCAATTGAGCTGCCAAGGTTGCTCTCTCTCTATAAAGTAACAAGAATATAGACATTATTTTCACTGATAGAATCAGGACAGCATGGCTTGGTCATGCAATGCATGCATACAAGTCAAAAGACACAAGGCAATGCTTATTGTGATTGCCTGGGTGAGTTCACATGTACAAAGAACTACATTCACCATGACCCATCTGATCACCATAATTAATTCTGTGAAAAGAATTTGGTCTATACTCACCATGTGCCTAGAAGGTCCCATCCAAGAATACATGAAGGGGCACTTTGGAGGATAGGAGTCATCTCAATGATGTCTGCACTAGCAGCATTCTTTCACTAAACAGATAAAAAATATCTGAGTCACCATAGGGAATTGGCAGACTTTTTTGCTGCATAATCCAAACCCATGTTGTCAGGTCTAACTGGCTGAGTACCAGGTCTATGTGAGCCTAAAGACAACATTGTAGTGGGTTTACAAGGTTCTACTTGGTTCTACTTGTGGCACATTAGATTTTGAAAAGTCCACCCCTGTTTGATAACACATGATAATGTTTTACACTGTCTCCATGTGATCATGGGACCTATTCTGAAGAAGTTCAAGGCTCTCCTTCCCCCCCATTTCATTCTGCTTTCTTTTGGTTTCCCCAATCAGCATGTCCAGTTCTTGCCCAACTCCAAATACATCTTATTGACTGTGCACAACAGTGTGATCTATTTCTGGGATTATCACACATTCCAATGTCTCAAGATGCATTGATAAAGGTATGGAAAATTAGCATAGCTACTTGTTGCCACATTCCTCTTCCCCTTCAATTATAGCCCTAGTAGTTAAAACTGGTTACATCTTATCTACAGTGGAAATGAAAATCTGTAGGGTTTCCCAACTTTCCCCTTATGAGCCCTCTAAGCTTTTGACCTCAGTAAATAACTCTCCCACCATTCATTCCTGCTGAAAGGTCCACCCTGGCAGCTTGGTAGCCTGATTTGCATAGCTGTGGCTATTCAAAAAGTCCAGATCTTGTGCCATTCATTTGTCAGCATACACTTGCTAGTGGGTTAGACAATGAGATGAGCATGAATTAAAGACACAAGGCAGCTGAGTGTACATCATAAGTTTAAACTTGTTTGATCTGGTTGCAAGTCATAACCAAACTAGACTTGGTCCTACATTTAGAAAAAAAATAAGGGAGAAGTGAGGGATTGAGTGTCATTGTCTCACCCCCTCCTTCTCCCTCCTCCCTTCAAGGTCCACCCCTGTCCTCAACTCTCTCCCCTGCCCCACCCACATGCTGCATTGAAGATAACAGCAGCAACATCTCATCATCTGGTATTGGTGATCCAGCCACCAAGATCATATCATCATATTCATTGGTAAGGTATCTCCCTCCCACTGCTGAGGACATGCAGTATGGTAGTAGCTTTAGTTCATAATTATTAAAGATGTAATGATAGAATAAAGTACAATTGTGTTGAGTGAATCTCTATACAGAAGCCTAGTGTATCACAATTACTATGTGATACTATATAGTCTATATAATACTTGAGCAGGGAACTTGGTTTCTCTGCATATAAGGGGAAAAGGTGTGGGTTTGCCCACAAAGAAAAAAGTGTGCTTGATGAACAAAATATGTGTGGAAAACAAAATAAAGTGTGTGCTCCCAATTCCGAAAAACTTATGCGTGTGCTATACTGACTTAGGTACACTCGGACTTTATGTGCACTTTGACTGCCATATGGTTCAGCATTGGCGTTGGGCGGGTTCCGGAACAAGCGGATGGATGGAACGGGGGCACGTGCGCGCGTCGAAGAAGCGGCAACGGCCGGGCACAGCTGTGGCGCACAACGTCCCGCCCAAATTTTGACCTTTTTGGCCTGCAGCAGCTGCGGATCGATGTTTCGAACTCAATTTAACAACCAATCTGGAATTGCAAAAAAAATCGCCAGGTGCTCGGCACCCTGCACATCGGCATCGCCCTCTCTCGCCCCTGGCCGTCTTGCCGAGTCCCACGCCAGACTGGAGGGCGTTGACCCCTGGTTAACGCTAAGCGCGGGTCAACGCCCGGGTCGTTGACGCCGCATATTGAGATCAGACAAAGAATAGGGGAGAAAAAAAAGTCTGAGCATCAAGCTGCCTCACACTCAGCCGCCACAGGAGATGCAATTAATACAAACTGAAGATCCGAATCATTCTGGACTTTTTATATGCGGGGATGCGACGCCAGACCCAGATCGCAACTTTCATTCCCGTATTAATTTCATCGTCACATCTGCATGTCGTCGACCGAACAGTTTTTCCAGCAGTTATTTAATCGTCGGTGAGTGTCGTTGTTTGCTTTTTCACCCCCTCGATGCTGATTGGCAACAAATTTACACGATAGATTGATAAGTGCTGCAGGGTTCGCACTCTTGGTCTATGATTATTTTCTCACTCTTCCCCTCGAGGTGAGCACTCTCTCCTTAGGCTTTTCTCTCAGGGAACTCCATTCTAAATGTTCCACCTGCGAGAAAGGTGAAACATGTTTGGCAGAACCGGTGGTCTATCGTCAAGATCATTTTTTTGCTCAATCGCTACGTCAGCTTGATCGGACAGTCGATATTTTTCGCACAGGAAATGGGACTTATAATGAGCAACCATTCGTTACAGGTGCTCTTTGCCAGTGATGCATTCATTGAACAGGATCACGCTCATCATACATCAGTTTTGTAGGGGATGGCAAGGATGGATAGGTGTGTATGCGGGATTTACGGTGGAGACTCTGCATAGTAAGGTTTTCGTTTATTTTGAAACAAACCTTGTTTATGTTCTGGGACATAAGTTTTGGTTCTAATCCGGGCGTGGGCCATCTGGGGCTGCAAGTTTCGCGTCGCTGTTGCAATGGTTACCTTATATGGTCTCTATATCGCTGCTCTGGCTGGATTAACGATCAACATCCAAATTACCCATGCGTTTGGGCGTGCGTGTCATGATGAATCTAGCAGACGTTCGACTAAACACTTGTTTAGACTTAACATTCTCATATCTAGACGAGATAGGCACTTGTGCCGTAGCACCATTGGGTGAGTATTATCAAATTCTGTTTCTAAACGCGCTGCTAATAATCTGTAAGTTTCGGGCAAACGACCTGCCGTGAGTGGCCAGTCACCGACATATATCAATATATCTGAGACTCGGACCCGATAAATGTTGTCTGTTCTTTGTTGCAGTGGACCATGCCGTTCTCACAGTAAGTAAAATTCTACATGTCGAGCGCATATACACCATCAAGAGACTCTAGATTTGTTCTTGATACCCTCGTGTTCCTCGCGGTGGGGCACTCCCTCATGAAGCTTTACAAGGAAACACAATGTTTGCCCACTTCACGGACTCTCATCTATATGCTAGCCAGAGATGGTAAGTGAATGCGATCTATGTCCAGCATCGACTAACCTCTTCCTCAGCTCTGGTATTTTATCTTGTATGTTGTTCCACTATCTGACGGTAGATAATTC
This sequence comes from Spongiforma cf. squarepantsii, assembly GCA_038094135.1. Classification (NCBI taxonomy): domain Eukaryota; kingdom Fungi; phylum Basidiomycota; class Agaricomycetes; order Boletales; family Boletaceae; genus Spongiforma; species Spongiforma cf. squarepantsii. The sequence goes on from JBBPTK010000517.1 coordinate 14,239, forward strand.
CTTGACGGGTTCTATCTAGGCGTGTTTGATAGTCAATATAGTCAGCACATTAGACCTGTGGGTCACTTTGCCGACGGTTGCTCGTTCATAAATACTGACAGGATCTCTCCCATGTAGAGCTCTAGTTTTTGTGAGAATTCGAACATCGACTTTCGAGCTATCCACTGACCATCGCTATACAGGTTGC
>JBBPTK010000518.1:0-14411 GCA_038094135.1 Spongiforma cf. squarepantsii
TCGTCGAGTGACTCGGCCGAATTTGAAATGATGTGCTTGTGCCAATGTTGAAAATATTTTCAAGTATTGTATTCTCATTTAATTAACTGTTTAGACTAGCATTAAATTTTGATCAATCCGTCGTGTAATCACTGCCACCGTAAGTTTTGTGACTTCCTTACCTAATCCGATATGTTCTTAGTTGCACGATCCGGAGGCTCTTTGGAGACCAACCATGGCTAACGGTGGAATGAGAAGGCTGGCACAGATGAACTGGTCCATATAGGGGACTACTGGGTACAGGGACAAGCGACTACTTGTATCGTACAGTACGGTGAACCGCTGTAGATATACACCGGTGCACGTATCTTACACGCTTACAGTCATAGAATGAGCATCACCATCAACAGCATATCCTTCACGAGCGTTTTCATACGCTCCTCCCCCCAAACAGTGGCACCCTGACATCACGGTCAGTGGACTCGTGGCAGACAGCACAAGATATACACGTAACCCACCTGAATATGAATATGAAACTTGGAGTGCATCGTCCACAGATAGACATTCCTGCAATACCGAACGCAAAAAAAAGGGGAGACCATGAGACCACGTAAATGCGTGAGACCTGCCAGAACACCTCACATTCGAGTCGGAGCCCTCATACCAACACCAATATCCTCAACTGTGATGATGTTTCCGAGCCCGTACTCCCCACGTATCTTCTTCTCCATATCTCCCAGATCGTGAATTCCACCACGCCATGGCGCAAATCGCACGGACTTTCCATCCGAATCTGTAACAATATGATCGTCCTCCGACTTCATTTCGGCCGGCATCATACTCGCTTCCACGGAGAACGCATGGGGGGCACAGGGATGTGCCAAGTATTTGTCAAACTTCGCTTGAAGTAGTTTCGCTGCGGCAATCAATCTCGCCTTGTCAGTTTGTTCGCTCAATGGTCCAGCCATTGAAAATCCCGTTGGAATCAGACCGAGGGCCGATACTACATGGGTCCTCGGATCGATAGACGGTTTAAAGTATTGATCAAGCTCGACGCTAAAAAAAAGACCCCAGGGTTACCGCCAATCAGAATAAGGGCAATCCGATGTCAGGATACGTATGAATAAAGTGCTTACAATACTGCGTCACGGAAATGGATCTCATCTGTTTCAGGCCTCGGATTCATCTTGAGATATGCCATGAAGTGTGCAATATAGAATAGCATGGTGACCGAAATTCCTAGCTCATTCGTTTTTGCAATGATTGCAGCCGTATCTGACTCGGACACAGTTGTAGCATGAAGGAACTGTGGCACAGATATGTCGGATGGGTGAGATGAAGGCGTCAGGGTGTCCAAGGGCTAGTGTTCATGTCAGCAGGGAGTTGAGAGAGTCGGAGTGCTATTATATACCGTCTTTCGACCACGCCGCACTGCAAACTCCTGCATGAGCTCTGCTCCGGTTGACTCCCAGGCAGGATGTGGTCCGCCTGTTGCAGTAATGGGGTCGACGGGAAGATTCTTCCATTCCTCCGAAGATTCTATCTTGACATCCATGCCCTCGCCAGACATCCATTCCAACATGAGATTGAGTGCACGGAATCCAGATGGACAGCCATGAAGATATAATCCATATTCCTTGCCCTCCGTCGTGAGCAAGTACACTCGGAAACGAGTCACAGCACCGTTCCCATCTACGTAGGGGAGCTTCTTCGCACAGGTGCCGAGAATGAATTCGCTGGAATTTAGTGATTTCCCTTGGTGTTGGATGACGAGAGCCCGATTGAGCCATGCTTCGCGATCGGTGGACGGGGTGTACACCCATCGTGGTGACACGTCATCCTCAATGTCGCACGTAATAATCGGGCAAACAAAGCTAACGGAGAAACAACTCTGAGACCTGTATCTCGGTTTCCAAAATGGCTCTGATTCTCACCGAAGTCTATCAAGGGCTTTGCGTGCACGATCTGCGAGCTCATCCGCCCTCAATGGAGAGGTAAAGTTGATACCCAAGCACGTTTCATTATGACTGTAAATGAGACGAGGTATCCCAATGACGTCGATCCCAATACCGCCATTCGGAGCGTCAGATCCAGTCAACGAGCAAGGACTAATGCACTTGCCCATGATAGTTAGTTGCACATCTGTGCAACACGAGTTCAGAGCCGACTAAGGGTCTATGTAGTAGATACGATCAGCCCGAATACGATGATACCCCTAATCACATTGGAAGGACGGGGACTGACCGAGTATACACCGGCGGGTCATGATGCGGGTCAAGGACCCACTGCTTCTGAAGAGAAAAGACGGATGGAATGGTCATCAGAAAGTTAGTGGGCAGTCAGATACTACTCGCTTCCTTGGACACCACACATTTCTGAGTCGGCTTTAAATGTTTTCGACTCTCCCAGAAATGAGAGGAGTCAGTCGCTCCCCTCATTTGTACATGTGGGCTCTGATCGGTTCAGATAAGCCCCAATCCTGACCTAACTAAATCTGTGCGCCAAAAAGCACCACTTGAGCTCGCTAGGTAACCGAAACCGAAGTGGCGCTACTCATTTGTACATCATCCCTGGGCTCTGATCGGTTCAGATAAGCCCCCCAGATCCGACCTAGCTAAATCTGTGCGCCAAAAAGCACCACTTGGGCCCGCTAAGTAACCGAACAGCCAACGTCAGATTTGATGACTCGAAATGAAACCAAGCTTCGCTAAGGAGTCGTCGCATCGGCCATAACTTGGAATGGTAGTATCATAGGGCTCAATTGATGATTTGATCAAATGTACTTATCAAGTACCACTTCTGTGAGCCCATTCCGGACCTGAGTAACTAGCGCATCGGTTCCTTCCATATTACCCATGCCTATTGAACGCGGTAAGTGTCTTTCGGATTTTTATCTCGTACTTACATGTCACCGTGACTTTGTGCTTATACGTTACACAATGAATTTGGTATCAGAACAATGGAGGTTACTATTATAGTATTATTGTTATTATTATTTGGAACGGCTTCTTATATCGGATCCACTTACAGTACCGTGTATCAGGATCATGGAATTTACGTCCAGACGCCACTCATGAAGTAAGTCGTGATGTACAGTCCGAATTGCCTAACTTGGCTATCTCAATGTAAATGACTAACGTAACGTGGTAAAAGTGAGATTCTGGTCACTTTTATGAGCTCTGATTAGTTCGTACAGACCCAACACCTGACCCACTAAATCTGGGTCCAAAGCTTGGGCGACAGTTGGGCCAGCTAGTAGCCGGATTTTAGTTAGCATACGAGAACAATAATCGACCCACGACAGAGAGGTCGGATCGTGATCACTTCCACCTACGAGAATCTTCTATCGTTCGCAAAAGCTCAGTCTCCCGCTCACCGAGGTATGTATAACGCGGACTTGGCCTGGAAGACGGTATAATCTCATGATTTTAGGTGGTATGAAATCTATTTTCAGATACGTTCCGATAAACTTCAATAATAACTTGGTGTGTAACATGACAGTCTTGTTTTTTCACACTATTTACTTTCTACAGCTAGAGGATGAGGTAGTACGCCTACGTCATGAAAGCAACGCGCAAGTGTTTAAGTAACCCGAGACTGAGCGGGTAACCAACTTGATTCTGAATATGATATTTACTGTAAACGGTATGAACATAGTGGCGAGTCTTTGCGTTGGCGCCTTTGCCAACGCCTCCTGTTCGTGTTCGGTAAACGAGCCGCTGTGTCACTCATATTTATCCCAATTGTTTTCGAGACTGCGGCTCCCATTCCGGTACTAAATAGACTGACACTGACACAATCTTGACTTATGTAAAGAGCTCGCGTCGGTTTCTCTTTCCATCTACCATGCCCACGTTCCAACCGTTACCCGGCTTGGAGGAAGAGCGTTGTCGGTCTGTGCGCGACGCGTTCAAGGCTGCGATTGAAAACATGGCGATCTTGGCATGGATGACCCCTGACGACAACGAGAGGGAGGAGGAGGCAAAGGCGATATGGATGAATTTATTTGCGAGTGCGCGGGTAAGTAACGACCATATTCGTTTCGAGTCAAGGGCTAACGGGGGGTGGCTAGGAAAAATGGAGAAGCGCGTTCAAGGAGGTGAAAGACCTTCACCTCCAGGTCGTCGTCGACAGAGACACCAAAACGTCGATAATTCAAGGAGAGAAGACATTCAACGAGTGGACCGAGCAAGCCAAGCTTGCTGCAGAAGGCGCGACGGTGCGGACGGCGTTGAAAGACAGCGGACACGGCTTCGACGGAAGAAACACTGGTCAAGGAGGAGCTGGTGGGTCCGGCGTTGACGACAGGGCACACTGCTACGACAAGCGAAGTAAACACAACTGAAGGGACGCTGGTCAACAGGGAGTTTGTGAGTCCGGCGGTCGTACAGTCTATAGACACGAACACGGCGCGCTCAGAGGCGTCATTCGGATCGTCGAGTCGTAAAGTGCGTGGTACAGTCCTTCTGGTTCGGCGGTATACTAAGTGGGCGCAGCGTGGTCGTTCGGCTCGGGACGGAGACGGAGACGATGAACTAGAAATGACCTGTGGTCCAACGAAGAAGGCGGCGATGCCATTGGACGCAAGAGATCCATGTGATAATGCGTGTGTGCGAAGAAGACCGTCGAATGGATTCGAGCGACCGATAAGAATGGTTCGTCCAGGCTGCGTGCAAGATGCAAGTCACAAAAGATCAAGTGCTCCTGGATCCACGATAGGGATATCCAACGCAAGGCACCGTTAATGGCAGTGGTTTCGTTGCCGACCAAAAGTATGTGACAGTTATTCATCAGTCTAGACTGAGCTAAACTGGTATAGGGGGCGGTAGACCAGTACGTGCCGCGGTAAAGGTGGACCCAAGCAAGAAGGCTATCACACCAATATCGACCAGCGACAGTAACGAGGAGGACGAGGACGAGAATGAGGAAGTGCCAGTGAAGGCCAGAGGCGAGAAGCAGACAGTGATGAAGGGTGACAACAAGAAGTTCACGCAGAGGGGTCGGGGAAACTCAGAAAAGGACGATGAAATTGAGGACGAGCCGGCGCTTAAGATCCAACTGGTGCCGGAGAGGGAGTCCTGTACTGCGTGCAAGGCTGCGATGACGCCAGTGGTGTGCCGCAGCTCTGTCAAAGGGTCTGCGTGCAAAAGGTGCAACCGGCTGCACATTTCCTGCAGTTGGTTGGCCAGTTCATGGCAGGTAGGTTAGGTGGACGGCGAGGCAGAATGGCAGCTGTCATCGACATGACAAAAGGTAGGTGATCCGACACTGTGATTACATGACCTTGAATGTGTGGTAGACAGCCACTCAAGGATCGAGCGCAAAGGCTAGTCCAAGCCGATGCACTCTGCCCTCGGCCTCCTTGACCAGCAGCAGCGGTAGCAGCTGGGAGAGCGAGATGGAGGAGGAGGAGGAGGAGGAGGAGGAGGAGGAGGAAGCCCTGAGGAAGGGCAAGGGAAAAGGGAAGGGGAATGCTGTGAAGACAAAAGTGGGCACATCATTCGTGGCCGGGCGTTGCAACAAGAACGCTCGGCATGTTAGGGCTCTGCGGGGCCAGCTGATCCAGGTGCAATTCAAGCAGGCCATGATCATTGAAGAGATGAGGAAGTTGGAGGCGGAGCTAGATGGTGAAGAGGAGTAGATAGTGTTTCATTGTAAAACATACAGGGCACCACTCGATTTGTTTTCTTCGATGTCTTTTTCTCCATCTACTAATTGCCTGAGTGTATGGGCATTTCTCGTGTGAACGTGGTTGGGAATTTACAGTACGTTGCCCTTCGCTTTACGTGACCCTCTCTTTCCATTTCTATCAACCTCTAACTGTTCTGTCTAGTATCGTCTTGCACTTTCAATGGAAGACAACCACCAATCTTCTGCTCTGCAAGCGCAACCTCCCCAAGAAAGATAAAGTCCAGGTAAGTCGGAATCGTCCTTACCTGATATCAAAAATAACGATCAAGTCTTTACAAGTCGTACGAGGTGGTTCTTTACAGAGTCCAGAAGAGATCATTGACATCCAAGTACAGATATACATGCAACCAACGTTGCATGTTGTCTCCGCAGGCTGCCTGCAGAGTTCTATGTTGCTGTAGAAATCGATGGTAAGACCCTCAAAACGTCGAGAAGAGCCGTATCGGTAGGCGAGGATGTCGTGGAGTGGTACAAATTGATTCTCTTGTCTGTCATTTCCTTTCCCTATTCCATTTTGCTTCGACTGAGGTAGATTCAAGACCGTCGGAGCGATCACTGGTTGTCTCGTTTAGAATATACGCTTCTTTTGAGCTTGGACCGAATCTTGGAAATGGTCCATTGCTTTGCTATTTCGATATTTCTGTTGGAGACCTGCTCAATGGAAACTAATGCCCCCAACGTGAGTACCTCCATTTTCTTCCATTTTCACTCTCTGAAATTTCCTTACAGCTGTTGGACCTCAGGATTGGAAAGATGCACCCATGTCTCTTTTTCTACTAACTTGGTCAAGTTCGTCTGCGACATTCTGACTCTGCGACCAGGTTGTTCTATTCGGCACGTCTTGGATGCGAACGCCAATTGACTCAACGTGACAGGTTCGCGACATTCGGCTTCCGAAGAAGAGTAGGATGCACATTGAGTCATCGGCTCTCTTTTGCTTCGATCATGGGACCACGCGCGGACATTTGCACCCAAAGTATTTATTGAATGCCCCGCGTATTGCGTACGACAAAGCGATGATCAGTGCGTAATCCTGTCTTCTTGATACGTCGCATCGAATACTCCATAGTAGCCGATGTGCGCCACGGGCCTAAACAAAGCTCTTGTATGGCTCTACTCTACATTCAAGAACTCGCGCCTCCGGTGTAGAATAATCACTCTTGGACGAGCCATTTCATACGGTATCGATGGTCGGATTGAGCGCAGTGCCGGTACGGTTACAGGTTGCGGTATTGACGTTTCTACTTGATTCTCGTATGTCCGGCACTGAATCGATTACATCGAGCTGATGATCACACGGGATTTTGGACAGCGTATATTTTGGTCCTCAGCGGGAATAAGGATGCTACTTGTACGGCACTTTCTAGCTTATATGCAACAGTGACCCCGGAACAGGCCAAGTAAATGGTTAGTCAATTGCATTGCATGGGTTTATCGTTCGATACACATGACTTGTTTTAGCTTGGTGTTCTTAACGCAACCGTTCGACAAAGTGTCGAGATAGCCAATTCAACCACGTTCTGGGAACGACTTGGCTCGATGTTCTTGATTCCAACCAACCGGTGCATTCAGTACGTTTTTAAATCCGCACTACATTTGTTATTTGTCATGATCTGACCTCGATTCCCCCTCTTTACAAGCGTTCCAACAATTCTGCAGAGTTCTGCATCTCCTTTTCAGGAAATTGGTTCAATCACCCCACGCGGTCAAGCTGATCGTTTCTGGGACTAATTTTGCCTATGCTCGTAGTGCTCAAGTTTGTCGTTGGTATGTCGATCCTGTTACTTAGCGTCCGTTCTTAATAGTACCTCGTAGGTGAATCGATATCGTGGGACGGAGAGGGATCGTGTTATATTCTTTTCCTGGAGTGATCGTCCGGTTGACTTTGGTCCGCCATTGCGTTCTACCGTACGTGTTTAGCCTATGTTTTATTCAAATCCTGATTCATGATTCAGGTATTTTCCTCTGTTAGTCATGACCAACGATACGTGCAACGTTCTCGTCACCGGTGTACACTACTCGCATTCCTGGTTTACAATTATGTTGTTGTCGGGGAGTCTTTTTGTCGCTTTGTGTGTGAGTGGGTTAGGAAGTGTTTCATGGCACCAGGGTGAATTGTTTGGACGTGAAAGTGTCCATGCTTCAGACATGATATATTATTAGGGCCAAGCAACTCATTCACTTACACCTCTTTTCCATGCATTCTACATTCCTCTGTCATGCTTACGGACTTCTCTAGTTTGCGATATTGGCACGTCACTCGCGAGGGCGACTAACTGTTGCGCTAATCTGACCATTCGCTCGACCTCTCTCTCATGACCAAAATTGCGCATTCGGACTATGTTAATCTCTGTCTGCTCGATTCATCTTTTGTAGGGAGAGGTAAAGTGGATGTTTCAGGCTGGCTTTGTGATTCGACAGAGTAGGCGGTTGAGCGAGATGAAGCAAATGATGAAGGTAGGGATGATACGAGCTAGAGCATCAGAGTCACCGAAAAGGAAAAAACTTTGATGGGAAAAATACGGAGGGAAGAATGACCATTGAGTGCCTTTGCATTGCAGCGGGGATAGGTCCTAAGATGGCCCGCTGTAGAACTGGGTGCTACATACGTGGGACAGACGTTAGCTTTCTTTTGTGTTGCTTGTAAACGGAGGATCTTGCTTTCGGTGAGATATTGTCCTTTAAGTGGTGTTTGGTTCTCGCCGCAGGCTGTCTTCAATTTGCTTCGTCGCCGGTCTGTATAAATTGTTTAATGATATGATGGTGGAGCGTCAGTGCCTAGAATAGCTGCTGCATCTGCTGATGTTGCGGTATGGCAATCCATTTCCTTGTTCGGTGAAGCAGTTTCGCTCGTAACACAGGTAGTTTAATGCGATCTACCTCCAGGAAAGCATATCACAGCAAAAAAAAAATACGTCAATTCTGTCACCGCATGACAATGGAACTTTCACATAACATTGAACTCAGGAAGGCAAGGAATATGCATACGAAAATTAAATAGATATCCTAATCGTGTCACCATCTTTCTCTCAGCAATTCAGGCCAATGCACTCCTCCTGCTTTTTATCAGAATCCTTCAACATTTAGACCTGCTTCCCAATTCTTCGAGTGAAATCATGTCTGGATTATCCCCCTGCTCCTCTACTACCATCCGTTCCTGCCCCACTGTGCCAACATCTGCAAATGCAATCGCAGACACGACTTCGGTTCGGTTGGCAACGGGTTGTGACGACAGCCCAAAGCCACTATCGATTCCTTGCCGATGGTTGCCCTGGTCACTGGCATATAGAACCCGGATACTAATGATGAATCGAGACATCATGGGAACTAGAGGTATGTAGGTAAAAAAGTCAAGGATGAGTATAAGAGTGAAATTGATTGTCCGAGATATTGGTAGAATATAGAAAATATTTGTGAGTGTAATGCTAGTAGTGTGGTTAATGTAAACACCAAGTGGTCAGTTTTCTTGCAATTTTCAAAAATTAAATGGAACACTCACATCAAAAAGTAAATGATCCCTTCTTTCATAAGTAGTTGCAAGTATTGGTTTAGCTGCCACTGCTTTGTTGCTCTATACATCACAATCAATTGCCTTAACCCTGGGATGACAGCAAGTATCAATAGCATAACATTAAGAATAAATGGTGGAATGTATGCCAGAAGAGTCATGAGATACTGATAGTCTGTTACTATGCCACAAATGTAGTTATTAAGAACTTGTTGAACAGTGACTATAAAAAAAATAATGAATGGCTCCTCAGTAAGATTCAATAATCCCAACACCAAGATTGGATCTCACCAATGAGTTCATGTGAACCAAACCCTATACTGACAACTAGAAGAATGGTTTGTGGTATAAAAAGAGACAATAGGATAAAGAGTATGCTTTTGGATTGATTCCACAATGCATACACTCGTAGAATCATGATTGCTATGAGTAATGTTGTTTGAGCTGGTAAAAATGAAATTTAGAAATATGGTCACTGACAATGAGCTGCAGTCAGAAATATTGGATTCAACCAGTAATACATCTGAGTAGTTGCATAACCTTTAAAAATGAATCTAGGTTGCCATTATAATTGAATATTGAATTATATACTTACATCTATGAGGCTATTTTCAACACAATTTCAGTTGATCAAAAATCTAGATATTGTACATACACCTATTAATGGAAAGTTATTAGTGATTGGAATTGCAATCAGCAAAGAAACTGACAGCCACATGACCAGGTATAAGGGAACTTCCCACTGTAGACATACATATCACATGCTAATCAATCCTCAAGATAAATTTAAGCATACCAAGACCACCAAGTCTGGAACACATACTTATGATCAGTTACGTGATCTGATTGCATCATAGAGACCATCAACCTACATAGTCCAACCAAGACCACAGTATCGAACCTATAAGAACCATCTATCCCATGAGCAAGTCCTCTGGTTCTTTACACATACTATGAGGAATATTGTAGAGACCCAGGTCCAGGACCTGCCCTGCAAGGCTGTTGAGCAATTGATACTAGCTGGTATGATAACTGATCTCCTACCCAAATATATTCTACCTTTGTAAACATTTCAGCCAGTTCATAACATGCAATAAACATAGTAACATACCTCTCTGGGGAGGGTAAGAACTTCCATGATAAATTGAGATGGCTGTTTCTAGTCTAAGAATGACAGTGTATAGAAACACTTACAGTAATCATACATGATTACAGTGATTTGAGCTACTGTATGGCCAAGAAGGTAAACCATCAATCATCAAAGGCGTATAAACAATGTTACCAGAAATGTAGTCATTCATCTGAAGTGATTTAAAAAATTGTAAGTCAGAAGACATGGTGTCACAAGTTGAAGAGGGGAACTGTCACCAGTTTGATGGCAGGTTCCCCTACCAGGCTGTTATATACCTTGTGTGTATTTATATCCGAACAAATTTGACTATTCCCATCCATAGTGGCTGTCGGAGTCACCCACCCACAGCCCCTAGTAGCCAGTTAAGTTGTGTATTACAATCCGGCACTGATCAAGATGATAGGTCGGGGATCAGTTACGCTGAAAGCAGAAAAGTAATTACCGCATCATGATAATCGGTGGAATATTCAACTTATCGGGTCGGCTGAATCAATGACTTGAGCATGCTGAGATTCTCTGCCGGCGAAGGTCATGAATCGGCTGCAACGTGTAAAATGGAGGATGCACAGTAAGCAATATTTGGAGCAATATTTGGAACCGATAAAGATATGAGCACTGAGAAGTAAATTTGAAATGATAAGGAGATTGATTCAGCACAGGTGCAAGGTCATAATAGATAATCGAAATAAAATGTGAGAGTACAGCGACTACGTACCATGGGTGCAAAGTCCCCTCCATAGAATCGGCCTTTGTAAATGGGGATCGGGGAAGGAAGGCAGGTTGCAGTGATAGACTAGGAGGACGCACTTGTTCGGGACAGGATACGAGGAGCTGCAGATGAGTTGAATGTGTCTTAAACGCCGTAGTATTACTTGTCTGAGCAACTCAGGCCCTAAAGTGAGATTCTACGAAATGGGAAAATGAATTTGATGGAAGAATGGCTGCGGCGATTGTGGCGCTACTACCACCGCCGCATCAAAATTAGGGATGCTGATGGCCGACGTAGTCAGCTGCGAAAACTCAATCAAACACTAAGGGCGTGGGAATCCAGTACTTGGGACTCGCTGGCATGACCACATCTCAAGACCTTTCCTCGTCTTTCGATCAAGATCACTCGACGGTAAATAGTACGTATTCAGTCAGTGCCGCACGTTTTGGACCCGAATACTAATTAACTCTCAGTGATAGATTAGCGGTGTTCGACCTTCTCAAGATAGGACACTCTCACCAGCCTGGTGCTCTTTTGTTTCGAATTCGAGACCATGCGCGGATGTTTTGCACTTGAAGTTTATTGAGGGCAGCGCGTATAAGCCTAGCAGACCGCTTGCTTTGACACGAACTCCCAGATGCTCAAATCCTGATCTACTTGCGACTCGTCATTTTTTCTGAGAAGCGTGATGGGCAATGCGGCGATAGAGACCTCGCCAGGTACGATGTCGTGCAAGGCCACGAGGGTTTTGTTCGGGTAGGACGCGGGTCTATACTGGTTGTTGAACAGTAGCACCACGCAGGATGTCACTACATAGAGAGAGAATAACACGTCAGCGTGCCGTTTCAAACCGCGACGTGAGGAAAGAAGCAAGCAAGGTTGATGAAGAAAGCATCGAAGACACTGGAAAATCACGTTCAACATCAAGATGCAACGACCAACGGCAATCCACAAGGTTCAGCGTTTTATGAGATATGACGGATGCATAAACCAAAGGATATTGATTGAAGATGTCACCGGCGCGATTAAGCGACGTTTGATAAGAGGATAAACGGAAGACAGAGCCCATGGTGGTGATCAAATGCTAACCGAGTCGGAGAATAGCAAGTGCCACAGCGGAAGTAATCAAGACCCGAAGAAAGAGATTGCAGAGAGAACATGTTCCTGGTCGTCGAAGCACTTAATAGTGTGAGTTGTACCTCTTGAAGGCTACTAATGAAATCGAGGGGTTAAAGTGCCACTCATTCTCATTCTAAACCATTTGTCAATCGGGAGATTGAAGTACCAAGCTGATCTCAAACACCTATAGGCATTCCCAGACATCATCCTCGTCACTACCTAGAGGAAATTGAGGAGAACTCAACGAGTTTGGATGACCTTTCTCGTCGACAGAACCCCGGGCGACCTCCAAATACGTTCTCTTCAAACCTAGCATATCATCCAGTTTCTCCCATTCGTGCAGTTCCCAACGATCCCCAAGGTCCAGTTCTTCGTCTACGACGGGAACGACCTTTGGGACGCGTACAACTTCGAAATCATCGACATAGGATCTCGCTACGATTCGGTGAGCGTTGCAACGGCAAGGCCACACTGCAACAAATCGTACCTTTTCCATGTCTCTTCGACACATGTCGTGCGACGTCCAAGAGCGACAGAACCCCATGTTGATAACTCGGTGCATCGTCCCGGACTCGGACCTGCCAGTCTTGAGTCCCATAGTCACCTTCCTCTCTATCATGTATGACCAATGTCTCGCTAAACGAGACCCGCGTCCCGTCCCAATCCCATTCAGGATCATACGTCAATGGCGGTCTGTCCGACCGCGTACGTCTTGGCTTTCCGGACTATGGTCAACGTTCCTGCGTGAGCGTTTTGCCAGCACACTCGTATGGGCTACATACCCTCGAGCGCTGCCAGACCATCTGTTCGACTTGAGCACCCCACGTAGGAGGATGCACTCTCTTTAGTGTCGCCATGTTTCTAGGGTAGAGAGAAAGGATTGAATTGGACCTTGAATGGGTCGATGTTCTGCATCTTATAAAGTAGGAGAAAGGTCGTCTAGGAACCGTCTCGACCGAGTCAGCCTGTAAGTTGACGACATATGAGCCGTTATGAGTCGTTTATTGGCACCGGTTCGGATGTGATGACTCGTGAGATCCAAGGAAGGTCAAACTTGGTCACTTCGACCTCTCCTCGTTACCACGACTATCTTTGCCATGGTGTGAGTTCCTCGCAAAGAGTTCCGCATCACATATACTCACACATTCCAAGCCTTCGTTATCTTAGCCATGGCCCCAGAAACGACTGGCACGGTCGACTTCGTCGTCGACAACGAGACCCATCACACATGGTACAAAATCGTCGGTGACCTCCACACCTCCCCACATCCCCCCCTCGTCGTGCTCCACGGCGGACCCGGCATGTCCCACCACTACATGTCCTCCCATGCCACCGAGATCCACGCCACGCACGACATCCCCGTCATCCTCTACGACCAGCTGGGCATCGGGGCCTCCACGCACCTCGCACACAAACCGAGCTCGTTCTGGACCGTCGATCTCTTCATGGACGAACTCGACAATCTCGTTCGCAAACTCGGCATCGCCTCCCGCCCGTTCGACCTACTCGGACACTCCTGGGGCGGCATGCTCGCCGCGGACTACGCTTCCAGCCGTCACCCCCCATCTCTCCGTCGTCTCATCATCGCCAATGCGCCCCCGTCAGAGGCGCTCTGGAGAGAGAGCATGTGTCAGCACTTGTCCCGCTTCCCGCAGTCGTTCCAGGACTTGGTGCTCGGGCACGAAAAGGAGGGCACGACGTCGTCAAAGGCGTACCGGGCCGCGATGCAGGTCTTTTATGAGAAACATACGTGCCAAGTCGTGCCTTGGCCAGAGGACTTGGTGACGTCGTTCAAGGCGATGGAACAAGACCCCACGGTGTCTACGGCGATGTTCGTTTTTCGAAGCGTGCTTTCCTGCCATGCGTGTCTCGCTCACCTGATTGACCTAGGTTGGGTACTTGTGAGTTCCACTCGACAGGTTCACTGAAGACTTGGTCTGTCATCGATCGTCTCCACACGATCGCTTGTCCCACGCTTGTCGTGAATGGCGCAGAAGAGGGAGCGCAGGATTTTGTCGTTGCACCTTTCATCGAGAGGATCCCCAGAGTAAAGTGGGTCAGGTTTGAACAGAGTCATTGTCCGTTTTGGGAGGACAAAGAGTACTACTTTGAAACGATAGGAAACTTTCTGACGGCTTGATATGTCGATCGGATTAGCAGATAATGCATGTTTAGCAGCATATCACACGTTGCATAAACTCCACAAGACTCTTGGCAAGGAAAAAAAATAAGCGACAGACATTCAAAATGTTCATTACATCAACGAGGTGATA
>JBBPTK010000519.1:0-14387 GCA_038094135.1 Spongiforma cf. squarepantsii
CCGTCGCGGCGGGCTTCATTGCAGGCGAAGGTCTCGGTGGAATCGTCAATGCCGTACTGACTATCGCGGGTGTGAGCGGAGCGGTATACGGCACCAGCGTGGGCTGTCCCGGTGGGAGATATTGTGGATGATCTGTGGAACACCAATTATACCGGGGGTTGAGGATATTAGATGATGTAACGTTAGTTTAACCGTAACGATGTGTGATGTCAGAAATATGTATGTATGTACGGCGTTTTCCGATTCGAGTGGATGTGGGCACTGGCCCCTAGTGCCTGACGTCTGAGGGCACCCGAAACCACCGAAGCTCCGAGAGACGCAAGAACAGCCAGCTGTAACATACTAATACTTCACTTCTTCAGCGACTAGTCACTGCCTCGGCTATGTACGCTACCTCGGATAAGCCCAAGGTCGAAAGCTCCTAGCTGGGGATGAATCTATTAACAACTCACTGATATATCAATCTATACGAGATCCGTCGCATGCACGGGGATGGGAGATGATATACAAATATGCCCCGAGCGATGTAAGCTATCAGTAGAAAATCTAATAGTCCATACACACGATATGGATTCAATTGATACAAGTACATGATATCTCACCGGCGAGGTCAGTGTACTGAATGAATTTTGTGTGTATCATGCAGATTTCGAGATAACGAACACAGTGATATCAATCAGAAGCAGGCGAAACAATCTACACATGTTTAAATTAATCCGAACCTAGATCCGCCGGGATAGCTTAACACGCGCGTTCAGCGGTGTCGCCGTGACACCAGTCGTCCACGCCAGTAATGCCTCTTTCCGCTGCTCGAATGGCTTTTTCACAAGGTCGTCTGGAACCAGTATCCGGTACCGACGCACAACTCTCGCAATAATACCGATCATTTCTGCGATTGCAAATCGCTGACCGATACACGACCTTGGACCACCAAAGAATGGCAAGACTGGCAAAATTTGAAACCCACATGAATCAGGTAGGAACATTTTAGTAGTAGAAACTATCATACTCACATGCATCTCTGGGCCACCGATAAGACTTGGTATCGATAAAGCGTTCTGGCCGGAACTCTGCGACATCTTCACCCCAATACAGGGCTGTGGTGCAACACAAGCTTTTGAGTCGAACAAACTTGTCCAAGATGATCAAGCAGCTCACGGTTCATGTGCATTGCCCATATGTCCACGGTGATAGTGCTCCCTGATGGAATGGCCATCGAAAACTTTCCAGTTTCAATAGATGGAGTGTCCTTCGTTCCAGGAATGAAACAGGTGCCAGGTAGAGTGGTATCTGTATGCACAATTCTTGGCATACGAGGCACCACAGGGCACATACGAAGTGTTTCGCGGAGACATGCCAAGGTGTATTGCTTTGAGAGGCATCAGCATGCTATGATGAGGCTAGTAGGATTCACCATAAACTGACAAGTTTATCCGTGTCATCCTTGTAAGTCTATTGGTATTTCAATCAATGGTTTGCCTATGAAAGCGGTGGTAAACACTCACTGTTGTCGACTGTTTAACAACTACGTCTCCTGGCCATACACAGATTACTTCTTCGTACAGCTTCTGCTGGCACTCAGGTGAAAGAGCCAACAATACAAATGCGAAGGAAAGTGTGTGAGCGGAAGTCTCTGCAATATGACTCAGTCGTGATCATAGTATACATCTCAGAAGTGGCATCAACTGACCGTGTCCAGCAAGAAGGAAAGTCTGAAGCAGGAGTATCGTTAAGTAGTGTAATGTGAATACCGATTGCGTGCTCACAAATATATTAGATAGGAGCTCTGCATCAGTCAGCCCTTTTGAGTTCACATCCTGGATCGTGTTCGCCTCAACGAGATTCCGCAACAAAGCTGCGACGCCGGAGCCTCCACCAGACATGATTTCAGTGCGAGCAGACGCCACAAGATCATGCATGTGGTTGCGTAACTCATCAAATGCTAGCTGCGTCAAGAGCGCACGGGAGGAGAGATAAGGCACTTTGATCGGCCACGGCAACTGATAAAACCATTTTGGGACTATGGCTCTGAATACAACGTTGCTGACGGAGTTCATGACCGCAGACTGGAACGAGAGCCTGTAACCAGGTGGAAGCTCCGCCGACAAGTCGGTAGTTAAGGACAGCCGTTTACCGAAACCCGCCGAAGTTATGATAGGAAGTGTTACCTGAGGCTGATGCTGAACCCAGTACATATCTCAAATATAAGATGGTACTTCGTACCTCCGCCATAGACTGAGCCATATCCATGGGAATGTTGGGACCAGCTGTGTCAAGCTTTTCGAACCATTCGCTTACAACGCGCATTGTTTCTGCCCAGACCAACGCGATGTTTTCCTTCAGATTACTCAAATTAGGCAAATGAGATGACTTCGGCGGGTGCTAGACGACTTGCCTCGTTGAAGGCGGACATGACGACTGAACGATGGCGCTTCCAGTCCGACCCTTCCGAGGTTAGGAGGCTTCCACCATAAATGTTGACGGGCTTGTATGGAACGACATCTTTTTGAAAAGTGTGTCTATCGGAAGTGATAATCTTTATAGCCTCGGCATCTGCGATCCAAAATAATGGCTGGGCTGTTGAAAACTTGACGGACGCAAAAGACGTGGCTCTGAATTCCTTGTAAACTAAAGCATTCCCGCTCAATGGCAGTGGCATAAGGCAAAAAAAATCGAAATCATACACGAGAATTTCGCTCCCACATAACCGCCCATTCCCGGCCTTGGGAATATAGGACCCAGAATCAGAGCCGCAGTGTCATATGGGTCGAGCCACAACATTTGCCGTCCTGGACAATCTCTGAGTCAAATCAGCGTTCACGTTGATTCGGAAAAATGGATCAGACACACTTGATCTTCGCAAAAGTAGCTCGTAACAATGATACTTTGTCGATTGCAGCCTTTAAAAGCGCCAAAAGGATGCCAGATACAATCCAACGGTGAATCGACGTGGAACAGGAGACATCCATGCCTGTGTGCGCCAGAACACTTGGTTTCTGGGCCGCGGAGGGTTGTTTATCGTACTAGATGCTCTTCCCATGTATGTACATATGGCAAGCCGCACGTGTCCTTCGAACTGTCAGCCACGGGGAAAGTAGTATCATTGAGTGATACTACATACGTTAAGAATGGGGTAACGATCGGGAGAAAACGTTCGGGCCAGACTTGCGTGTGACCAAAGTTTGAGCTGCGATTTTTGACAGTTCAGAAGGCCAACCTTCGTCCGTAGCAAAACACCATCGAATGAAACTTATATAGTAGACCAGCGTTTTTCAACATATCTTCCAGTTCTGTTAGC
This sequence comes from Spongiforma cf. squarepantsii, assembly GCA_038094135.1. Lineage (NCBI taxonomy): Eukaryota > Fungi > Basidiomycota > Agaricomycetes > Boletales > Boletaceae > Spongiforma > Spongiforma cf. squarepantsii. Next base: position 3,299 of record JBBPTK010000519.1, read on the forward strand.
ACTCCTCACAATAACATAAAAATCGAAAAGAGTCTCAGAGTGTTTCATGATGCGACAGCGCGTGACGTTGGCACGCTCCGGTATGCCAATCTCCGAGTCAACCCTTTCCATTTTCTCACGGGGGCAGAGTCTAAGTCTAAATTGGCGAGCTTGGCCGTGACAGCACACTGATTGTCATGGCCTGGCAGCACGATGCACGCGGAACGACTGTGACTGTCTTGTTCATGAAGAGGTCCAGGGCCTGAAGACTTCATTCATCGCCACTTCGTTGTTGAGTTGTGTATCCTCGAAGTTCTTGACGGCGCATACTTAATGCTCTCAGCCCGGTGATATAAGGGCCATCACCGACTCACGAAGCAAAGGCAGTATAGTTCACTGTCACCCCATCGAGGAGCATGGAGCGGACGAAGTTGACTTTTCCTTCCAGGACATGGTGACGTCGGGAGACAATAGTCTTCGAGTCACGAATCGAGTGATTTCATGAGTCATGATGGGACCACATGCAAAGGTAGCGCAACTGTATATAAGATACTGGATAATGAATTGGGCTCGATTTGCGCCAAACACTCTGTTGAGTGGATGTGTTAGTTAGGTTTGGCGTCTGTAGGTTGGTGTCAGGAGTGCCCATCGTTACGGGGCAGTGATATTCAGCGGCGCCACAGCCCCAGCCACAAGACCAATGTCGATAACTTGCGCTCACTAGCATAAAAGATATTATAGGCTTCTTCAGGCTGAAAGCCTTGGCGATGGCTGTAAAGTCTTGGGTGTGTTGAATGGACTAATCATGGTGCCCTATGCCTCCAGTGGTCTTCCATTCCTCCCGACCCTGCAGGGCCGTAGATCGTACCGTGTGGTCTAGTGACCAGCCCGTCTAAAGGAGGCAGTTGCTGAGCGAAGCAAGCCGTCGATAGATACGTACCGTGCCTGTGAAATAAAATTCAAGTCGCCGCACGGAAACTTAATGTACAAAATAGGCACTGCGCGGATTTTGGAATAACTCGTCGAATAGGTTGCTGGAAGCCTGAGGCTTACGACGTCATTGCATACCTTTCCTGCTGCCGCTTTTTGTTTAGCTTGTCGCACCGTCCGGCTGGGAATTTCCTGCTGCTCTGTATCTCCTTCTTTTCCGTTCTGGTGCATACAGTCCTCGCGTTTTTCTGTTCGATCTGAGTGTAGAGCCGCATTACGACCTGTCAGTTGTCAACAGCCTTAGCGTGAAACTTCAGTTCCACTTTCTGAGCGAACATGCTGAGAAACGAGACCTTAGTAATCAGATTGTGCACGTTTGAACTGCGGGGGCAGTGGCTTGCCCTAAGTGCAGAAGCGGACAAATTTGTGCATGGAGAGCCGGTCGAAGGCGGTCGGAGTTGGAGTGGAGAGAAGCGGAGTGTAGAGCGGAGTTATGCGCTGGTGGGTTTTGGGAGTGTCTGAAGACCGTCGACACCACGATTCCCTGTCAAATAAAAATCGGTCTTACTGGACCAGATGGTAGTACATAGCTCACTCCAAGGTTCGGGTGTTATCGATTATCTATGTCGGATATAGGCCGTTCAAGATAAGCGTGACTTGGAGCCTAGTTAGTAGGATGAATCATCGCCGACGATAACCCACGATGTCGAACAGGTCTCATCACGATGCATGATGCATGATCACTTACCTGAAACGTGCGGAACACACTCCAGTGGTGCGGCGTTACTTGTTGGAACACTGCATGATGTGGGTCAAGTAATATTGGCAGTGCGCGGAAATGCTCAGGGAGGAACCACATATATTCCGAATTCGACCTGAATTCAATGCTTAAAAAGTATACGGAAGCACAGCACGTACCAGTCTGCTTTCCAGCCCTTCTCACTTGCTTCGAACTCGATATGTCCTCTGCCACACTAAGCATCCAGACAATCGAAGGTAACGACGATGTCATGATTCTCATCCAGCATGTCACTGACTCACTGGTACACTAACGGGTCCAATTTCCCAAAGTTGTTGGCTTGGTCCTTCCCATCCTGGCCACGTTGGCAACTTCCTTCCGTCTGTTCGAGCGTATGCGTCAGGGCCGTCTCTGGCTGGATGATGCATGGGCAGCTCTTGCTATGACATGTATGATCATTTTTTGCGTGGTGAACTTCTTGTATCTGCACAACTATTGTGAGTCGTTTTTGTTCCTGCCTGGAAGATGACGCTAACAAAGTGCAGCTCTATATCCGCAAACGACGAGGGTAGCATTATATTACATGTACGCGAGTTCTCTCAAGTCGAGTTTACGTTGTCGCTACTGAACGATTATCTCATGCTACTAGGACCACACAGTTTTTCTATGCGGTGATATGGTATGGCGACACGCTCTGAATCTTCGTCGATTATGCTTCTTCTCAAAACGATTTCCAGGGCGTCTAGAATTTCCATCTTATTCACAATCATTCGAATGACCATTCAAGGCGCCTTCAGAAGAGTATTATCGTACCTCGTCGTCGCGTTCTTGGTGGCGTGGATGGTCCTTTTCGCGCAAATCTTTTGGACTTGTGAAAGGGAACCCGACTGGAAAATGCAACCACGACCTCAATGCTATCTGGGCAAAGAGGTTGTCATTGCGCAAATCACCGGTAAGTTCATTCCATCGAGGCACAGGCGATTTCGTCTAACTCATTTACTTCTTACTAGCTGACGTCATTAGTGATGCCATTTTGGTTCTAGCACCATTCCGGCTGGTCTATGGGGTTAGACTCTCCCGGTCTCAAAAGATTCGAGTCCTTTCCATCTTTTCGACATCTGCAATCACCACTGTTGTCAGTCTCACTCATGCATACTATATACTTTCCGACGCTGTACTAAAGGAAGGCCTGGCTGCTATGATCGAGGTATGATTTCCAGCTTCGTTGGCCGATGCTATTGATGACTTGGAACTTTTGCTTGTCCAGATATCGGTCAGCTTAATCGTGGCAAACCTAAATGTCATCGTCGCCTTCCTTTTCCGCATCAGTACTGAAGACAATTCCACGTTTACTCCGCCACGCCTAAAGTCCATAGTCACCTTTGGCTCTCAACCCATTCGTAACAGAGCACAAAGTGAGACCACGACAGTCGTTCTGGACTCTTTCAGCACGTACCCCAAAAACACTGAAATTGAATATGAACCTCTCAAAGAACAGGACTTGGACATTGTCACGCTTCATCACGCAGGCGTTGAGCCAAAAATGTCATCTGGAGTCTGAAATCGGCGGTCGTCTCAATGCGAGGTATATTTTTTATCTTGTTGAGACCGTTTTTGCGTTGCTATTTATTAAAACATTTCATTGTCATGCATATCGGGCTTTGAAACTATGAACACAGGGGTGTTAGTCTTATTCTTGCGGATGTACCAGTACCATCATAATGTACCAGATAACTTATGTAAGTAGAAATTCGAGAAGTCTTGAAAGACCTGGAAGTAATGGCGAGATGGGCCAAAAGGCAGTGCGAAAAACTCGACAACTCCAACGATTGCGTAGACTCGGTCGACGGTTGCCCGTGACTTTGTTTTGACTCTTGAGTCGAAACAGACCAGTAGCAAACGAGTCTCGTTGATATTCCGCCGTTTTACTGTCTGAGAACCAAATGACTGTATGCAGCACGTTACCATTCGTGCTCAACCCTGCTTCCTTGACGCAGAGATGGAGGAAAATCCGCACATCTGTGAAGACAGGACCACTCCATTCCATCAGTCATGAAGTACTTCATCGTCCCCAACCACCAGAAGCTAAGCAAATCGAAGCACATGTGTAGCCACCAATGACTGCTTTGTGGTCCGGATGGGTAATTGTCCAAGGAGCCGAGTTCACACAAAGTGATACATACCAGTTCAGATTGAGTCGGAAGTGTGATCAAAAATTTCCTCATCCACACCTTTTGATCATGTCCGACGATTAATCGAGAATCCACTGTGACAACATGCAAGCACGAACGTTGTAGTACAAGTGTCAATGATTTGACTACACACATAGGTCTTGTGACGAGCATGCATACCCACCTTGAAAAAGGGCCAATGGAACACCATCGGGCTCTGACTTGGAAGAGGAACCATGGATCGAAGATCGAAACTGAGAGAATAGTATCAGCGAAGAGAGTATGGGTAGAACTGCGATGAACACTGCGTACACAAGCAGAGGTTGACGAAACCTATTGTAAGATCAAGTGTACATGCATGGTAGCATGAAAAAGACATTTGATTATCACTGGGGGTCGACTGATAAAAACTGTGTTTGGAGTTCAAGCACTAAGGTTTCGACTGTGATATGATTGTGTCCATAGCTAGTATGAGATATGCAACTACTGGTAAGCGCATTTCTCATAGAAACATCATACCTATTGTAGTGTCCGCAGTTGGGCTCAGTCTCAGAGTTCCTATCAACTGTAAAACAAACATCAACCATAGACTCGCGACATGTCCCACAGCATCATACCACCAGATGACCAATACTTATTCTGCAATTGCCGGATGAATAGCCGCCATTGTTGAAACGTTAATGTATCTCGATCCTGCTCGCTCGAAGATGCAGTAACACTGATGAATACCTTCCCATTCCTGTTGGGAAACACTGCCTTAGCTGATATCTTGAAGGACAACAACAATAAGCACGTCAGAAATAATAGTGGTACAAACTGTTATTCATCAGACTACGGAAGGTCGTCAAAAACACACTGAATTGAGTCTGTGATCTACCAGCAATACATATTCATATCGGTCTTTGAAATGTGCCCATATCTGTCTAATACCGCGTCACCGAACAGGCGTGTGCACCGAGAAAGAGATCCCAAACCGCGCGTGCAAGGCCTTTCCTTGCTCATCTTTGGTGGAAGAGGTTGAGCTAGATTCCACCGAGCAAGATGGTCACTGTCTTTCCCGCATTCTGGCATGTCCCGGTGCCAGAGGAGAAATGTGAAGCTTAGGAGGACAATTCCTGGAATATTTCGCTGGAGGTCATGCTGCTCATCCAGGAATCGAGTGTGGGTGTGCGTTATTGTGCAACACGTATGGAACTTGCTTCATTAAAACGTATGTTGGTGAATTTCATGGATGGGATGGAAAGGCCTGTTTGAAGTCGAGCTAGCAGAGGGAATGAACTTAGTCGTCGTGCGTGAACGAGACTGAGAGAGTACTGTCGAGGAGCGCGTGCGAACGAAAAATGGCTACTGTATATGCTAAGCAGCACGTGTCAGATCAGTACTAAAATATCGTAACAAGGCCAAAAAAATGCAAACAAATTTGCCTTGTTGTTATCATGAATTAGACATCGCGCCGGAACAATCTGACGAGAAGTGGGACTCCTTCGGAACCCTTCCTTTAGTGGGATGGCAGGGGAAATGGAGTCGATCTCCATGGGCATGGGTCAACATTTGTCTACCCAGCAGAGAAAGGTCAAGGCAACGAGTAATGTCAATGACAGTGGGGATGATCAGTGATGGGGTGAGTACCGGGTTACGTGACCCATCGACAATATTTGTTCATTGATCCTCGTATCGTCATGACGCCACCATGTTGACAATGTGAGCTGACGGATTCATTCTGGGCCATGGCGAGAGGATGTATTGTTGCATCAATGCGTTGACGACGCGGCTTGGCGGGCAATGGGAATCACAGTGAGGCGTTGAATGGTGACAACGGCGTTCATTTGTGTTCGTTGTCGTCCGTGGCCAACAGGCTGTCACATTAATTGCCAGTGTCGATGTGTGGAATGGCTGGAAGACGGGATCCTCCCTGGGAAGTTTAGGCCAGAAAAGGAAGCAGCTGGCGGAGAGGACGAGCTGTGCCTGTGATGGGTCATGCAGCAAGAGTTTGAAGGACTGAAAGCGATCAGACGAGGAGAGCCAACAATGGTGATTTCGCATTCAATAAAGTATGGTCTTTCTGAATCAGATGGTACATTACTCACTCTGACAAGCTTCGTGGGTTATCTAGTACGGAAACCGCCATCATGACTCATGAGTAATGACTTCCGTTCAAGAAGGTTAAGCGCAACTCGGAAGTGATGGTTACAATTTACATGATCAGTGCACCCGGGCCATCATCCATCACGATGCATGACACCTGAAACGGCCGCGGATCGGTGCGGAGTCACTAGTGGGCTATGTTTGGAACACTGCATATCAACCCGTACAGTTGTCAGTATGTACGTTTGATTGTGTCAAGTACTTTCTAATGGCAGTGCGCGGACTCAATGAACACGGAGAAACCAAACCTGAATGCATTGTTTTAAACATGTATACGAAAGCACAGCACATACGAGTTTGCTTTCCAACCTCCCTCATTCGTTCCATTTCGAATTCGACATGTCCTCTGGTATACTATGGTTCCAAAAGATTGAAGGTAACGGACGTCTCGTTCCAGGATGTCGCTGGTACTAACGAACCCAAAGTTGTTGCTGGCTTGGTCCTTCCTATCCTGGCCACGTTGATAACTTCCTTACGTCTGTTCGAGCGTATGCGTCGGCATCGTCTCTGGCTAGATGATGCATGTGCGGCTCTTGCCATGATATGTATGATCATTTTTTGCGTGGTGAACTTCCTGTATATGCACAATTACTGTGAATCTTTGTTGTTCCTGCCTGGGATGGATGTCGCTAACAAAGTGCAGCTTTATATCCGCAAATGACGAGGGTATCATTGTATTACACGTACGTTCTCTCCTCCCGTGCTTAGTATGTTGTCACACGCTCAGCGCCTACCTCATACTAGGACTGCACAATTTTTCTATGCGGTGTTATGGTATGGCGACACGCTCTAAAACTTTGTCGTGCTTTTTCTCAGAATGATCTCAGGGCGTCTAGAATTTCCATGTTGTTCACGATCATTCGAATGACTATTCAAGGCACATACAGAAGAGTATTATCGTACCTCGTCGTCGCGTTCTTGGTGACATGGATGGTCCTTTTCGCCCAAGTCTTTTGGACTTGTGAAAGGGAACCCGGCTGGAAAATGCAACCACGACCTCAGTGCAATCTGGGTAAAGATGTTGTCATTGCGCAGATCATCAGTAAGTTCATTTCTTCGAGGCACAGGGGCGATTTCACCTAACTTGTTCACTTGTTACTAGCCGACGTTATCGGTGATACCATTCTGATTCTGGCGCCATTTCGGCTGGTCTATAGGGTTAAGCTCTCCCGATCTCAAAAAATTCGAATTCTTTCCATCTTTTCGACATCTGCAGTCACTACTGTTGTCAGCCTCGTTCATGCATACTACATACTTTCCTACGCTGTACTAAAGGAAGCCCTGGCCGCTATGATCGAGGTACGATTTCCAGCTTTGCTGACCAGCACTGTTTGATAGCTTAGACCTCTACCCGTCTAGATATCGGTCAGCTTGATCGTGGCAAACCTAAGTGTCGTCGTCGCCTTCGTTTTCCGCATCAGTACTGAAGAAAGTTCGACATTTACTCAGACACAGTTCACATCCATAATCACCCTTGGTTCCCAACTTATTGGTAACAGAGCACAAAAGAAGACACTGATTGAGGCTGGGACCACGACAGTCATTCTAGGCGATTTCAACACATGCCCTCATGGCACTGAGACGGAATTTGAACCGATCAGAGAACAAGATGTGGAAAGCGTCACACTCCATAACGACCCTCAAGCCAAACCTGTCATCTCAGGCTGAACTCTGATGTCGCCTCCAAGCGTGTTTCCTTTTTGGTATATTGAGACCATTTTTGCGTTATCTCACACTGAAATACTTAGATGATCCAGCGAGTCCGGACTCGAACATCGGGCAAGATGTTTGCGTATCACCATATAACTCGTGGATGTAGAAGTTTGAGAAGTTTCGAAAAACCTCGACACAATGGCAGGTGAAGGCTCCTGGGAGATGATGGAGTGGGCTGAAAAGTCCGAACGACTCGACAATTCCAATGAGTGCGTAGACCCGATTTTCAGTGATTTTATTCAGAGTCGAAGCAAACAAGTCTATGCAGTAAGCAAGATTTTTTTATTGTCTGAGAACCAAACGACTACTAATACGCATGCTCTTCGGACCAGCAATTGGAATTTAGTTAGTTAGCCTAGAGGGCCTGGAAACTCCTGTCGGCCCCAGTGAATTTCAGTCTGCATAACGCCATGAGAATACTCACGTCAACCTTGCTTCTTCGTCGCCGATATTGAGGAGAATCTCGTTCATCACCCGTTCCGTCAGTTCACGCAATACTGCATCATCGCCAATCATGAGGGACCAAACGGATCTGAGAATATATTATCTGCCAATGACCACCAGTTTGTGCATCTCGGGATGATCAGTCAGCCCGAAGACATTTCGACTACTCTATCGTTTTTAGTTCGAAATCCATAGTATCCTTCTTACTTCAACCAGAATTTGTCTTTATCATAGATAGGAGTCCCTTCACCCCAAGAGATGAGACAAAGTGTAAAATCAAACAAAGAGATATGTAGTACCGGTTCTCCGAGTCGTCGAGTCAGAAACGTAGTACAAGCGTTAATCACTCATTTGACTATACACGTAGATCTTGCGACATACCCACCTGGACAGGCAAATCTTTTTTTTTTTTTTTTTTTTTTTAATCCTTGTTTTTTGTCCTTGAGGGCTGCGCCCTATGGTGGACGTTACATGCGGGGAACTCTATCGTATGTGTGGTGTGGTGGGCTATCGTGAATGCTATGGTATTTGCTCATTCCCTCCTGGGGAGGGTGAGCGCGTGGTGTGCGTGGACCTGTGACTTCGATTAGCGAGGGAAATAATAGGTGGTGCATAGGGGAAGTCGTGAACGCGAATGTTGACTAGGTATTATGAGATAATGTTGCCGGGGGTATCGTACGTTATATCAAAAATGAAAGGTGAGAGGGGAAAAGAAGAGAAAGAGAGAACGAAAGAGAAGAGGGTGGGGTGTTGCGCGTTCCATTTCTTTCTCTTTTTGTGATCTTGGTTTCCTCGTCGCTCTTGTTTCTTTGCATCTCCTATTTCTTTTTGTCTTTTGGTGGCGATAAGTTTCCGTGGGTCTTTTTGAAGCGTCCTGTTGCATGTATGTAAGTTAGCGTGTCTTTTATGCAAGCCGGGTCTGAGAGTAGGAAGGAAATGTTACGTGATTTTCTCTGATGTTTCAGCATTAGGGGGGCAAATCTTACACTATCAGGTTCGAAGAGGAGGTACAGATCGAAGATCGAAGTCGAGAGAACGGCGTCTGTGAATGTCTGGTGAACACTGCATACAAACAGAGATTGATGAAAGTTGTAGTAGCAAGCTCGAGTTTACATACATGAGAAAAGACATTTGATATCACAAATGGTTTTACTTCAAGTCGTGTTCGGAGTTGAAGCTTGAAATGCTTAAGCTTCAAGTTCCAACTGTTCGCAATCGCGTCCAATGATTATGCTGGGTTCAAAGAAGAGAACTGGGCAAATACAAACAACACAAGCTTAGTCGCATACATAGCTCGTCGCAATTTGGGGCCCCTCGTCCACCCAAGCATCGACAAGACCTGGATTAGAAAGAAAAATGCAAACGTCGAATATAGTGTAATCAAACAAGATCATGTATGATGGATAACATACTTCCAAGGATGGTGTTATACGCCTGGTCCAGAGATCGTCGCTAAGAGCGCACCATCAAGGTGTGTAACGCAAACTAACGCACTACAGCCGTACATGTAAGTGATTTGGCGGGCGACCACATACTAGTCTGAGGAAACCTTAGACTAATAGTCAATGACGGAATACAATACAGCTCACCAAGGTGAGTCATAGCAACTGCCGTGGAGAAACTCCTCAAAGATTCACACCAGTTGTAGTAGTGCCAATAATGCTCCTTGCGGTCGTGATAAATTGCAAGCTACCTGGAATCACGTTTTTCACAGAAAATCATACCTACTGCTGTTGTTCATCTAGCGACCGCAGTTAGGCTCAGTCCCAGAGTTCCGATCAACCGCAAAACAAACACGAACCATAGGCTTGTGACATACACAACAGCATCACACTACCGAATGACAAATGCTGACTCTGCATTCGCTGAGATGTCAATGTATCCCGAGTCTGCTACGGTCGAAGACGCAGCAACACTTAAGAATACCCCGACTCCTGTTTGGAAATACTGTCTTGGCTAGCTGATTTATCCCTGTTGTACAAATGAAAACCTGATTTGAGAAGGGCCTCCGAAAAGCAATCGCAAAAAGACACGTGATCAAAAAATACATTTGTTTCGGTAAATCCATGAGGTTTGGAAGTGTTCTAGATACATCTGCACATCACATTTCCCGGAGATATGAATTAGAAGTCTGCACGTTTGAACGAGAAAAAGTAAGAAATGACGACTCCGAAAGTCTATGCCGAAGCTGAGTTTGGCATTTACAAGCGGAGATCACTAGAGATTGGCCGAGCCAACAACTTCCGATCCCGCAGGTCACTGAATCCAGGAGCCAGAGAATGTCTCATCGAATCGGACGCTTGCTACAGCTGCATTATGCTGTAAGCTATGAGGGGACATGCTACGATCGATTATTACTAGACTCTACTCTTCCTATGGCATCCTCAGCGCATCCTGCTTGGCTTCTGTAGGTACCAAAATGCCCCAATGCTCCACTCCCAGTCGAGATTGTATTTCCCCTTTTGGAGGAAACCAGTGTGCACCGTACGTTCAGAATCCCAAGTTACAGTGGGTCGGATCCAACGGCGAAAGTGAGATGTGGAGAGACAGAAAAAACAAGTTTTCGTTTCTGCCATGTGCGCCCGAGCCTCCGGGTCCAAAAATGTTGATTTTTGGCATTTCATGTCCGAGTCGGTTCAGCGCATTCATCCGACAACTTCTCGTGACTTCTATGTCGTATGATCCATGGGGATCGTCAGTGCACCATGTGGCTCCATTCCATGAAGAACCGGAACGAAAAACAAGGAAGATAAGCAGTAGGGAGTGACACCGCTCGAAGCATAGTGCTACACAGCATGAGGAATTACAAGGGCCGAGGTATAAACACTCGTAAATACCTCCGACCACAAAAGAAAGCGAAAAAACATACAGCATCATCTGATTTTCCCGAAAGGTATCTACTTATGCCATCCATGATGTCATCCATCGTGTAATGCTTCTACGATGCCCGAGTTCACCGGAAGTATCA
>JBBPTK010000520.1:0-14366 GCA_038094135.1 Spongiforma cf. squarepantsii
CAAGTCAAGCGTTTTACTTACATGAACGAGCGGAAGCATTGGAACTCTAACAATCGCCTGATTGATCAAATCGAAACATGGCCCCCACTGGTGGGAGGCGAGAAAAAGAAGGCACGCTGATCCAACAGAAAAGGGTACTTATCGAAGCGGATCAATGTTGTCCAAATGGTGCAAGAAGAGAACTCAGCCGGGCGTCGTGACAGAGATAACGTCTCCATCACTCGAAGATCAGTCGAATTCGCAGTCAGCCCGGGACGGGGAAACACCTTGAGCTGCCAACCTCTTGTCGAATGCGAGCCTTCTGAACACGTCCACAAGGTTATTCAAATTCTACTCTCCGAATATCAGTGCAGATTGAGCTTCGTAGGTTTCTGTTGTTGAGTGCTTGAGCGTACGAAAGTCAAATGTCGGTATTCTCGTGCCGTGACTTCGGGTTATACTACTACCCGTTGTATGTCACACCATTCTCCATATGGTTTTTGAGCACCTTGAGGCCGCTGCCTTTTCCGTCCAAACCCAACTTATGCTTGATCATGCAGGTCACCTCACTCCCAGTCACCGATAATCGGTGACAAGTAACTGAGCACTAAGCACTGATCAACGTGCTGTGGGCACCTGTGATTCTCACGTCAGACCGTCAATCAGGTTTTATTCGAGTACTTCCACTTCCTCCACTTCCTAGTCGAACACCTTTCATGATAGAAGGTGAAAAAGGAAAAGGATGGGAAAGCAATCACAGTGTAACATACATATGTAAGAGCCCACGTCAAGTCACGGCTATCTGTTGTAGTGATGACAGCTGCAATAACAGAAGGTTCAAAGTACTTCAGAAAGGGGGAAAAGAGACACGGCAAAGAAAAGAGACGGCTAGATGCGGATTCGAGTTGACCCGTCACTTATTAAAACAGTCTACAAATACAGAAAATATGCCTCCACCATCGATTCGGGAAGCGTAGGACTTGTCCATGCGGTCTCGGAAACCACACGCGATTGGCGCTGACAATGCGTCCGATTCGCGATGCGACGAGGTCTATTCGATTGCTGAGCGGGTGATGAATCGAAGTGGCGTTCGCATGTCGATGAGCTGCTAGGCAGTGAAACGAGATATGAGGAATACGAAGGCGGTAGGGTAAATCATGGGGTTCTGTTTGTCCAGCACCGGGACCGGGCAGAACCATGTCGCAAATCATTGTGGCCTTCTTGGATGAGATAGCTAAAAAGTTCACCTGTCTAGTCCATTTGGTCTGTCTCAGCATTACCATCAGGCTGAGCATCTGCACATTGATAGTTATAAACATAGTCAGGCCCGGATGATGGTGGGGTATATTTGGGTGGGTAATACACTCCAAGGAGAGACTGTTTGTAATTTTGCACGAGGCTTACGCGTCCTGACTCCTGAGAGACGCCACTTCAGTCTATTTAGGACATACGAGATGATGGAATCAGGGATGACAAAAAAAAGCCTACAGAATCGGGAAAGGAGCCCAGCAACACGCTGATAAGGACGGAGGTGGAAATTCTTCAGGCTTACCTCGGTCCCGCTAGCGAAGATATTGATGAGTGTGAGAACCCAACGGAAAAACAGTGAGGTTAGCAACAATACCGGGGTAGTATGACGAACGTGCGATGCATAGGCGTGCATGTCGCAAACAAATCTGAGTCTACTGTACCAAGGGTAGTATGTACACTCGGCAGGACGAGAGTCGTCACACACCATCCTCGCTCAATATGCGGCGTGAAGTGCGTGTGCAGGCAATGGGAGATGGGGCATTCCAGTCAAGTTGCAGAATTGGAACGTGCCTGCGACGCCAACAAGCTGGTGTGATGTTGTCGGCGCAAATTGAAATCCTGGTGGACTCGTGTGAGCGGACGGAACCGAGGATATTTCGGAAACACTGTACCATCCATATCAAGGGATATACGTGAGCGCACATTGATTGATGGTCAGAGTAATGATGTTGCACAAAGGGAGGAAGCTGGGAAGAAGGTCAACCGAATCCGACTGCAAGATGGTATCAGGAGTTCCGTTCTACGAGCCATAGTAGCACCATCCCGCGACGATGTCACTGAAATCCACTATATGGAGCTCTGAACTACAAAAAAAACTTTCACTGAGTCGCTGAGGGCTTGTTCGCCGAGTACTCGGCTATCAACGTGTTATCCCCTAGTCGAGTCAGCTTACCCTCTTTAGCATTTCTTTCCCACACATCGGTCCTTTCTTATTTTCTCGTTTAGTTCATCGCATCCCTCAGCTGTTTCACTACGTTAGACTGAACTCACCGTCTATTATATGCACCTGACGGAAGGAAAGCACAACTTGCTTGAAACCATCAAAGACATGTTTAGATTGAATCGAGTTTTTTCTTCTAGGGTGACGATGTACCTTTCGTGTGGTCAGAGATTTTGCAGGGCTTCCAGCCTTCCACGCATTCGTGCTATGACTTCTATGAGAATGTATTAACGAGAATGCGTCCCTTATCGGACCCTGTCGCCACATGGTGCGGTCTGCCAAGAGAGTGGGTCTAAGTAGGCTGTGGGGAGAGTACGCGTTGATATACGTGGCTTCGGTACTCTAGCGACCAGCTATATTAGTCGTAGGACTACATAAATGGTACACTCGTCTTGGCTGGTGGTCGAACCTACTCTAATCGAGCAAGGAGATCGTTTGTAATACAGATTTAGGAAATTCGTAGTCTGTAACGATGGACCAGCTAAATAGCTCCAGGAACAGTAGAACGTAAACATGGAAGAAATACCAGAGGAAAAAGTGAAAAGTGGTTACCAAGACATCGAGTGGCATTTGCAGTGGAAAAGTAAAGAGCATTTTGAAATACAAATGATGGAGGGTCGTCCACGAACGATCTAAGACGACTCGCAATGAAACATGGTAAACGGTATGGAGATAGGCGGAGTATGGGAGAGATGATGAAAAGGACGAGATACAGACATGGGAGAGATATGATTCCAGGGGAGGGAGTGTTCCGTCACTCCTGCTACCTGCTCGAGGGAAGTCTGAAGTCCTAGAACTCGTACCGTGCTATGAAAGTGACTTTTTTCAAAGTGTTCCAATAAAGTACCACGTCTCGTGAATGTCCCATCACAGGCGGGACAGACATACTTTACCAATACATGTTTCTCCTTTGTGTGCCGTACGAGGCTTGATCTCAGCATTGGCTGTTTTACAGGGTAGCAGCCATTCCACTGGCAAGTATACCGATATGTGCCCGGCACAATTCCATGCTTTGCTTCTAGATGGACTGCAACATTCCCAAGCATTACTTTGTCGTTACAAATCATCCCTTGCTCTATCCATTGACAGGTAAATTCGGTATTCTTGTGTGAATAGTGAATTAAGCAGGATATGCCATAAAGGAGGAGGCCTACCAGTGAGTACTGATCTTGGGTGCATTGGTCTGAATCACCTGTCATCAATGCTGCACAAGTGATCTAGTCCGGGACACCATAGAGAAGTATACTGACTTAATAGCTCGTCATGAGATCTACTTAGAGTAAACATATCCATATTTCTCTGGGGGCCATCGCCTGTCATTTGATGATTCGAAAGATGCTCGTGGAGCGCAAGGTTTGAGCCGAGACTCAGGGAGAGCACCTCCTAGTTTCTTTGTGATGAGATTATGTCATACAGGCACTGGGCAACCGACCTGGTGATTCTTCTCGGCTTTAATATGGATCCTGTGTGCAGCTTTCATGTGCAATATTAGTGCACTCTCAGTTCCTTCCATAACTGCTCTGCATGGTTTACCACCTTCAAGCCACTGACATTCAATATGTGTGACCTTTTCCTCAGCACTGGGGTGATCAAATGTGAGTCCAACAGAAGGCGGCGATGGATAAAGATGTGAGCAAAGAATTTCTTGTTCAATGAGGGATAGCAAATCACAAGATCCCAGGGTGTTGTTCGACAAAGGTAAAAAATTAGTGTCCTCTCCAGAAACATAGATAGACTCGGATGATGGACGACGTTCAATGGGGATGATCCCCGGGCGTTCTGTGTAGTGTTTGTAATGGCACCAACACACAGGTCCGACATGTCAAAATAGCAGCACACCTTCTGGAGAAAAGAGAATGGCAGAGGCCGTCATTAACTGCTGCTCCACCGGCAGGGGAGTAGTGATGATGTGGTGATTTTGTGCAGGGACTGTCGGGACGCACACCTTACGGTGGCACGGCCAGTCCTGTGATGAGTCGTGCATGCTGCATGAGTCCATGATGGTCATGTGACAGAGATATCATGCTCACGCCTTGAAGATGTTCTAGGGTGCAACACCCAGTTAACTGGCAGCGATGGCACCACATGGACGCAGGCCTGCAGCAGAGCGTGCAGGGGTGGTTGATGAGAGGAACAGGACTCATGCTTGGTGTACGGTAGAAACAAGAGAAGAAGTCTATAAACTTCTGGAGTGTGGAGGGGGAAGACAAGGCGGTCGGGTTAAATAGGCCCGACAATGAGTACAGACAGCACGACCCTTGAACAGGTACATTCTTGAGGCCTGAGAAAAAAATGCTCGCAGTTCGGAATTATTAGAATTTCTTCATAAAGTCAAGATCTCGATACACCTAAGGCGGTGTTTCACCAACCAGGTACGCTTACCTGCCAACCAGTGGTGATTCAATGATGGCCAGCCGCCTGAGGTTGTGCTTGACGGCGAACTGCGAGCTAGTTTCTGACGTCGATGACGATCTGCTTACCTAAGTAATCTGATCGAAACATTCAGGTCAGCCCAATATTGAATGCCATTTTGACGATTTGTCACCTTGTTTCAAGGAGGACGGAAGAAAATTTCTTGAAAGGGAAGGCGAAACAATGTCAAAAATGCTCTGTACAATCCAGCACGGAGGGGCACAAACGTACGTGACGGCGAGTCCGATGAACTTGCTCAGCTCTGTTTGGCAGACTTGGAGTGGAATTTGTAGAAATTTAGCACGAGGCCACTGCGGCAAGAAAAAATGAGCGCGCTGTTACATTATGGCACAGTGGTGGCTAGCAGTGAACCAAATCAAATCAGGAAAGATCAAGAAGCTAACCCAATTTCGCTGGGCCCCAGCGATTCCAAGGCGTTTTTTTGCCGCTCCGAATGGAAGGAAGATAATTGATCTAATCTTCTCGAGTCATATCTGGTGGAATAACAACTAAACATATAGCTCTTCCAAATCTGGCTTCAATACTGCGCGAGGAACAAGATAGGTTCATGTGGTCTCCACCGTTCTTTGTTGCATATTACTGGGATGTGCAGATGGCTACATAAGCTACTTACTATGCCATGTCTTCTCGTGTCAAGTTGGTTCGGACACGCACTTTAGTGCTTTCCCGACACTGCATTCCATTTCTATGAACAATGATGACTTAGTAGGCTGAATACTTATGGATCTGATTGCATTTGTGAACCAGAGAAATCAAAAACTTCCGATAGCCATTGGTAGCCAATGGCTTGGCAGCCTGGATCGGTAGGTCAGTGAGGCTGAGTGGCCATACCATGAGTCCGTGACATCATGCACCAAGTTGGCCTAGTTGGCTCTACGCCCGATATTACGTCTTACTCGCCTTGTCTTCTTTCCGTTGTATCGTGCCCAAGGCGATACTAAAAAAATTGCGGATGACAGAAGGTGTTATTGGAACCTGCCGGAGCGGGCGTCCTCCGCAGGTGACGCTTTGATCTAAACTCAGTCTCAGTGTTCACCAAAGCCTTGTGCTGGGGCAACCGTAAAACATGGAGTAAGTATGTTGGCAGCAGCTGGATCTTCGGTACTAAGAATGAGTTTGTTCATCTCCGGAGTCCGGAAGAGACCGCAGACTCATCAATACACATTCACCGATGCGGAAGTCATTCAACCTGCCTCTTTCGGCTTGTGAAGTTACGCCCACTGAAGCATTTTTTTTTCTTACTGGATGTTGCCCAGATGGACGGCTGTGCACGATTCCAGCGGCTGAATTTACTTGATCATCAAATTCCAAGGCGTACTACTGGATAATCTAACGATATCTGCATAGCCTGGCAGCTGGCTTGTGGCCCACTCCACGGTCTACTTGGGACTCCTGCCCTTTGAGCGCATGTGTTCCGTAGCCCATATCGACACCTTAGCTACCCGGGTCGACGCGTTCAACATGACTGCATAGTAAATCCTTCATCGTCCTCGGGCTGCACTTTATCTGTTATTTCCAAATGCGACCCTTGGACATACTTCCAGTCGCCCTTTTGTTTGCTCGTTTTAGTACTGAATGAATAATTGCGACAGGCATATTCCGGAGGCGCTGGGATGTCATCGATGCCGCTCAGGCTACTTTTGATTCCCAGAGGTGTTGTGGCCATTCCTGCACCCTAACTTGCCAAATGAAGACTAATTTTTTTTCTCAGGCCCTTACTATTGCTAATAACAGACATCGTAGCTCCGCACATTGAAGACGAAGTGCAGGGCTCGCTTTTGGTTACAGGGTAAATGAGTCAAATGGTAACGTGGCACGGGGTACAAAAGGTCGTAGGGAACGGGAGTCGACAGAGACGCAGAGACGAAGTGCGAGAACGCAATAAGCCGGTTCAGTTCCATCCTGTCAGTCTATCTGGTGGATGGCGAACGCCAGCATGTGGGATGCACACCGATTACGATAATAATCAGATCGCCGTCGTCAATAGTGAAAGATCATAAACCAGTAAGCATTGATCCGAAATCAAGCTACCTCTGGAATGCTCCAGCCTGGCGGCTACTCGACTTCAAGCACCACCAATTCGCCTTCTTCGGGAATATCAATCTCGAGGCCACATCTCACATACGATCGCGGGCATCAGCGATGCTTGCTTGGAGCGCAATGCATGGCACCGTGGTAGATTTAGACCACCAAGGGGGATGGGACAAAACTGCTCTACTATGTGAGCATCTAAAACACCGTCTTGTCTTTCCCTGGGCCCTTGATGCCAACTGATGGCTTGATCGATAATATGGCTTAGCATCGTAACGATTGTGGCGACAGAATCCTGTCACCGCTCTGTTGACATTCAGGCCTCGAGGCTTTGGGAGGACCCGGGAAGGAAGACAACATGCCTGCTAAACTCCACCCCTGACGTAAGTTGACGGATGAAACATCAACATACATAGCTTCCTGCCGTCCATTTGCGTCGACTTTCCACCGTCTGTGCTACGCCTATCTCGGAAATCAAGAATGAGCACGGAAAAGATCGATCAAACGAGCTTTCACGATGCGGATGCACGTACCTTAGTGACGCGTCCCACCACCAGATCGCCGACTTCTGAGCTGTACCTGCATGTCCATATTAATCAAGATATGGCAAGATGACGTGGCTCCCAGAGGGTGAGTTCACATGATGTGGACTGCATGAACGGCGACCAAATAGTTTACTCTTTCTACTGCCCGCGACGGAGGCAATGAATTTGTCCCTTGTCGAGGTAGATTCTGTGGCCGCTAACCTGTGCATTCGACAATCTCATAAGTTCATATATGGAATATAAGTAAGCTTATCGCATCGAGTCATGCGCTGAAGTAACCGTTTCGCCTGGATAAGGATAAGACAGTTTGGGCGCAACGGCATCCAGATCGTCCATGCCCATGAGATCGGTTACATCTCGGTGGTGTCGTGTAGCACCATGGGACTCGTGACCGGCAGGATACAAGGAGACAAAGTGAAAGGTTGACAAGTTTTCGTTTACATAAGCATTGTCTCAATCGTTTGATCCGTGCTAAGTGCCACCACGTGAAAGAATGGCCCGGGGTCAGGCAGGCCGCTGGGAGACTGAAACACTATAAGCATCGAGTCATCATTATTTCTACCTCGTACAGTCACTCACAGCCCATTTGCTAGTCGAACATCTTTAAAGATAGAACGCGGCATAAAGAAAAAGAATACAAAAGCAGTCGCAAAGTAACATGTGTAAGTAAGAATCCACGTCAAGTCGTCATTCATGACTATCTGTGGTAATAATGATGGCATGTAAGAAGTAAACACCGGAATGACTGACATCTCGCAGTTGCAAACCGAATCTTAGAGCAAGAGTTCTATTCTACGGGCCATATCCTGCAACGATGGTTGCCGAAATCCACCATACAGAGCTCGGACTTTCACTGACTCACTGAGGGCTTGTTTGCCGAGTACTTATCTTGATTATAGTTTATGCAGACTATGAGCATGCTATCCCCCAGTTGAGTCAGCAGTGTGCACCTGACGGAAGCCGAGCACAAGCTAAGACGTGTTTAGGTTCAATCAGAGTTTTTTTCGGGGTGATCCCACGTACCTCTCGTCAGTCTCGTGTGGTTTTTGCATGGCTTCCACGCTTTCGGGTTATGACTCCTATGAGAATGTATTAATAAGAATGCGACCCTGTACCACCTGGTGTGGTCTAAATGGTGCCACCAGATAGATGCATCGATCTCAGCGGCCGCTGTCCTCGAGCTCCCACGTGAGTCTCACTCAGGTCTGGGCCTACTGTCAACTCAGATACGAAGAGGGCTGTGGTTTGCCAGGCTGCCAAGACACCCGAACGACTCCTTTGTCTATGTCATCCTGGACCCGTCCTAACATTGACAATGACAATGGATGTTTTTGACAGATGGCGTACAGATCGAAACAGTTTCAAACGTTAGCTCGCCCCTAGTGCGATCCGCCGGATGCCAGTCAAAGTTGTACTTGCCCCCATTTCGATCCAACATGTTGTGATACAATACAATTCAGATAGCTTAGACGTGTTTGCGTACCCTTGGGGCCCTAGTATGTACGAAGTCTCCAATGGCCCTGGTACCTACATATACAAACAAAACCCTTTTGTTGATATGATCATCTGTCTCCGTGTGGAGGATCACCGTTGGGCTTTCCGCAAGTGATGCGGACAACGGGCGCGTACGTGGGTACTACCCGACGACCTTTGGTCTGGCACCTCTTTCCACATCACAATGGAAGCTCTCGCTAAGCCACTAAGGACGAAATCCAAAAGTTATATAGCATGTTTCAAAAAAGGATACAAATGAATTGGTAGCGTAACGACTGGAAGCAGAAACCATCGCAAGAGTTCCTCCATCTCCCACCGCAAATTAGATTCATGGAACATGATCAGCTGAATCAGCGAGACGGCTCAGCATTATTCAAACGTTCGTAGTTCCGCTCCGTGCAAGTGGCACTTTCCCAGGTGTTCCGATAAGGTGCCACGTCTCGTGAACGTCCCATCACAGGCGGGACAGACATACTTCAGCAACACATGTTTCTCCTTTGTGTGCCGCATGAGGCTTGATCTCAGCATTGGTCGTTTTACAGAGCAGCCATTCCAGTGACAAGCATACCGACGTGTGCCGGGCACAATTCCATGCTTCACTTCTAGATGGACTGTGACATTTCCAAACATTACCTTGTCGTTGCAAATTATTCCTTGCTCTGTCCATTGACAGGCAAATTCGGTGTCCTTATGTGAACAATAGATTGAGCGGGATATGCCATGAAGGAGAGAACATACCAATATGTGCCGACCTTGAAGCCGTTGGTCTGAATTTCCTGTCAGCAACACTGCAGAAACAACCCAATCTTGCAAGTATACTGACCTGATAGCTCGTCGCGAGATTCACTTGGAGCAAACTTATTCTTATCCATGTTCCTCCGGTCTCCATCTGACATTTGATGATTCGGAAGACGCTCGCAGAGCGCAAAATTTGAGTTGAAACACACACAAAGCACCTCCTGGTTTTTGAAGATGATTAAATCGGGTCACTATACTGCTAAGCAACGGACCTGGTGATTCTTCTCGGCTCCAATGTGGATTCCATGCGCAGTTTTCATGTGCAGTATGAACGCACTCTCAGTCCTTTCCATAGCCGCACTGCACGGTTTACCACCTTCGAACCACCGACATTCAACATGTGTCGCCCGTTCCTCAGCAATGGGTTGATCGGGTGCGAGTCCGACTGGAGGTGGTGAGGGATAAAGAAACGGGTGAGAAGTTTCTCGTTCAAATGGGGACAGTGGATCACCAAATCCCAGGTCGGTGTGGCTCGATAAAGGTACAAAACCACTGCCCTCTCCGGAAGCAGAGATAGAGGGTAGCCGACGAGTGGGGCTCGAAGGGACTTGTGACGGCTGACGTCTGATGGGGACAACTTTTGTGTGCTCTGTGCGGTGTTCGTGACAGTATCAATACACACATCCAACACGTCGGGACGGCAACGCACCTTCTTCAGGAGAGAAGAGAATTGTGGAGGTCATCATCGACTGCTGCTCCACGGGCGGAGGAGCGGCAATGATGCTGTAGTTTTGTGCGTGAGCCGCCGGGACACACACCTTGTGGTGGCGCAGCCAGTCCTGTGATAAGTCGTGCATGTCGCGTGAGTTCACGAGGAAAATAATGCTCACGCTTTGGAGGTGTTCTAGGGTGCAATACCCGGCTAACTGGCAGCGACTGCACCACATGGACGCAGGCCTGCAGCAAAACATACAGGGGTAGTTGATAAGAGGAAGAGTATTCATGTTCATGTGCAACAGTGAGAGAAGAAGTCTATGAACTGAGGGGTTGAAGGAATGTTAGAGGCAAAGCAGTCGGTTTAAATATGTTCGACAATGAGCACAGACAGCACGACCCTTGAACAGGTACAGGTCGCGAAACATTCTTGAGGGTGAGAGAAAAAAGGGCTCACAGTTCGGAACCATTCAAACGATTTCTTTATTAAAGTTAGGGAAGCCGAGATCTCGATACACGTGAGGCGGTGTTGCGCTAACCCCACTCGGGTTCACCTACATATAATAGTCTGAGTTGCACTTGATGGTGGCATAGAAAAGTGAGCGAGTCTTTGAGGGACCCGCACGGAGACAACCTTGAGGTACTTTTCATGAGAATGGCTTTCCAATCGGAACGTTCTAATATGAAGTGCCACTCTGTCAGCTCGTTTCAAGGAGGACGGATGGAAACTTCTTGAAAGGGATGGCGAAACAATGACAGAAATGCGCTGCACAATCCAGCACGGAGGGTCTACTGAGGGACCCAAATGTACGTGATGGCGGTCCGATGAATTCGCTCACTTCAGTTCGACTTCGGCGGGCAGAGCTCAGTTGGATGAATTTGTGGAAATTCGGCGCGAGGCCCACCGATAAGAGAAAATAAGCGCTTGGCGAGATGATGTGTTATGAATTGAATGACAAAGTCATGGCTGGTAGTGAATCTAGAGTCAGGATAGATACTGACCCTCATCTATGTTCATCTCATCCTCCGACATGGTGGTGTTCGCCAGAGTTTCGGTATGGCTAAGCCGGTGGTCCGGAGTGGCAAAAATGTCCGGGAATCGCCGGGGGTCCAGCGAAACTGGGTTTGGGTTAGCTTCCTCTAGCCACGACTTTGCCATTCAATTCATAACGTAACATCGCGCAGCTTAGCGCTCATTTTTTTTTCTTGCCGTGCCAATTTCCACTCCACATGTCGCAGGGTGAGATGAAAAGGCATAGATGAGGGTCAGTATCTATCTGTTCTCTGGCTGTGCATTTCCATTTCCTTCTGTTCTAGCGACAGGCACAGTCAAGAAGAACGTACGTTAAGTTCGGAACATTTTAACCTCTGCCGAATGGACATCAACCTGCGGTAGAGTCGAATTATCTCATGTCAAAGATCCCATCAGTCTTCGTTTGTCCTGCATAGTTGTACAGGGTCGCTTGGTCTAGGGAGCAAGATCTGGAGAACGTCAGTCTCATAACAAGTTGCCAAATTTGGAAAAACTAAACTTGCTTCCCGATCTATCTTCTTCCAAAATGTCATGGTGCATCTTATTTATTTTGTATTTTTGAGCACGCTGACAGGACGGCGAAGGTATGGATTTAATTTGATCTGCGGAGAAACGGTCTCCTGGTAACCGATGGTAACCGATGGCTGGTGGCCGGACCAGTCCGATCAACGGCATGGCGTGCTCGACCGGATGTATCCTAAAGCCAAGTTGAACCAACATTGTGTGTATTGTACGTATTCCAATGCGTGTAATGCGTACGATGGAGAGGTCTGTACTTTTTTTTGCATCAAAGATTACGCCTAATCTGACAAATTCCACTATCTCCCCTGATAGAGACTAGAGGTGAGTACTTGAGTGGCCAGAAAGCTACTATGAGACATGTTATTTGGTACATCTTTGTCTATCTGTAGGCGAGTACTTATATCTCTTCACTACCAGTTTAAAGGTGACCGCGCTAAATACGACGGAAGAAACATGTTCCAGCGAAGCTGTCGATACAAGCAAAAAGGTGTTGACAGCATACCGACTGAGGAGCGAACTAAGTTTAGGTTGGACTCACCAAGGAAAATAGTCGCCGAAGTCCTATCTACTCCTATCTGTCGTCAGTGAGACGCGGTGAGGTTAGTAGGAAAGGCCGGATCTACCGATCATAGTAGTATGACTTATTCTTCCCACCCTTCCCATCTTCAGCCAAAGTTTGGCATGTTGATGCCCTCGCAACGACGTGCCGCTAGACGCTGATCCGTGGCTGATATTTGATCACCTACTCACTTATTGTCTAAGCTCATTCTGGCAACTCCGTTTTACCTCTTTCAAGTTTCAGGCTTCGACAGTGTCTCGGAATTTGCGTGTGGTCCGATGTTCATATCATGTAGTTTGGTGGCTAACATGTGTACCTTTGTAATGAATGCACGTATGATTGGAAGTCACTGTGCCCCAGTAAATCGTCAGTCTGTAAGATCACACTCAGAGAAATACTAGTGTTATCATTATTTCTACTTCGTACAGTCACTCACAGCCCATTTGCTAGTCGAACATCTTTAAGGATAGAACGCGGCGTAAAGAAATAGAATACAAAAGCAGTCGAAAGTTACATGTGTAAGTAAGAATCCACGTCAAGTCATGGCTATCTGTGGTAATAATGATGGTAGGTAAGCAGTAAACATCGGAATGACTGGCATCTCGCAGTTGCAATAACAAAATGTTCGATGAACTTTAGAAAGAAGAAAGTGATAAGAAAAGAATGAAAGACAGCCATCAATATATCACAGAACCAGCGACGTGATGCAGACCGAAAAAGAGATGACCTGTCGAAGGGGTACTCTCATTGAACTCGTTTGCGCAGATACCGGGCGCGTGCCTGCTCCATCGATTCACGAAGTGCAGGACTTTGCCATGCGGTCTCGTCTTCTCGGGAACTCGACACGATTGGCGCAGATAGTGTATCCAATTCGTCAAAAGCCCGGTGTGGGATGGGTCGAGGTCCACTCGATATGCTCAGCGACTGATGAACCGAATCCACTTCAAAGTGGCGCTTGTGTGGCGACGAGCTGCTAGGGGGTGAAATGGGGTGGGAAGAATACGAAGGCGGCAAAGCAACTTCGCGGGGTCTGCGTGTCCGGCGCAGGGACCGTACGGAACCATGCCGGGATACAGATGGACCGGCAGCCGAAGACAATGGTAGCTGGACGTCTTGTTCCTCTTCCCAAGCATCCGAACCGTCGTCCACCTCGTCCTCTTTGGCCTCACTCATCACCACGATCTCGCGACCCAAAGCCTTTTGACCTTCGTGGATGAGATGGCTGAGACGTTCGCCTATCCAATCCATTTGGTCTGTCTCAGCATCGCCATCAAGCTCAGCGTGTGCGTGTTGATGGACATGAACATAGTCCAGCTCGGAAGGTGGTGAGGTATATGCGGGTGATACACTCCGAGGAGGAGTGACAGTTTGTAGCTTTGCGCGAGGCTTGCGGTGGTGACGCCCAACAGGGTGCCGTGTGGACGATGGGGTCGGACGGTGTTTGCGCGTCTTAAGAGACAACGTGGTTTCAATCTGCTTAGGCTAGTATTACGACGTAAGGATGAAATCAGGGAGGATAACAAAAAAGAGCCTACCGGTTCGGGAACGTCAGGCACCCAGTCACCGCGCTGATAAGGAGGTGGAGGGGGAAGTGCTTCAGGTTTACCCCGGTCCCGCCAGCTAAGAGATGGTTGAGTGACTTTCGAAGGACCTGAATCATGTCGAGAACGCACAGTCGATAAACAGTGAGGCCAACGGCGGTGCCGATGAGGGCAGCGCTCAGCGCTGTGGAAACGATCGAACCAGCGAGGGTACGGCGCCGCTTAGCGGGAGGTAGTTCTACATGAATGAGGAAGTGTAAATTGCAAGTGAATAACATGAACGAGCAAAAATGAACGAGATGTTGGAGTGGATAGAAAAAGAGGATGGTTCATTTTCCACTAAAACGGGAGTCTAGCCCACGTGAAATGTGAAGGGTATATTACATACAAAGTTGTGAAGGGGAAGAGAACGGACCTGCGATCATTTCTTCGACCTCCTCTTCTGCTTCAAGGGGAGGCATATCCCTGTACTTTGCAGGGGTATCAAGGTATCCTGTGGTTGAGGTAGGGTATGTGGCAGCGTGGC
>JBBPTK010000521.1:0-14297 GCA_038094135.1 Spongiforma cf. squarepantsii
GGGACTTTCCCTCGTGTGAATGAGGATTCGTCTCATGAAAATATTCAGGCATGAATTTAACCCTACGTTCGTCCAGCGCCAACGCGTGTCGGATATGACAAGCAGACGAAGGCAGGGAAAGGGAGACATCCCCTCTTGTAAGCCCCACGGAGGATACTGTATCCCTAGACGAAACAATCCGGTCGATCATCCAAAATGAGCACCAAAAACGTGATATTTTACCATACTCCGATAAAATGAACTCTCAAATCTTTCCAGCAAAACGTCTTCTTGAACTTCCTGGCAATCTGCCTCGCCTCTGGTCTTCCGGGACGAATGTCCGTGTAGTGATTGTAAGCCCTAAGGACAGTTACTTCGTCACTAAAGCCATGTCCAAGCCACATAACATCGACTCACCTTGCAATCTGCTTCTCTGTGGGTGTCCTTATCAACCCGACCTAACACACATGATCAGAGTTGCTCGAGGGTGGAGGCTGGACTCGTCTCCGTACCTCGTATATCATCCCTGCGAGAACGCGAACTTGATATGCTCCTCGAGAGAAACCTACAAGGACATCAATCATATAATTTGTGATCGATAATTCCACCCACCAAATAGATATATCTGATCCCCTTCCTGATATTTTCCCGCTAACCAGCCATATGCCTCCTTGATGTTTTTATCTATGTTCCTAGTGTGAAACATCCATTTAGTTTATTGAGACGTGCATATATGCAACAGATACATGCCATGCAACTGCTATGTCAAATTTGTCTGAAATCGCTTCCTTCATGCCACCGAAAATACTAGACGATTTCGGACGGGTGCCAATTCCGCTGGAATAATAAGCATATTGCTTCGGAGAGGTCGTTTCTAGATTGACCATGTCGAATAGCTTCATGACGTTGGTATTCTTGGCATAATCGTGAGCAAGCTGAGCGAAAGAGGTAGGAGAAAACTTACATTCTGACCGAATTGGTTCGAGGTGCCGTCGATGCAGACGACCAAGTTCCTGGGGTTCTCGCTTTGTCCAGCGCTGCACCGAACACATCTGGAAGATATGGATAACTTGATGGGGGGCCAGTGCGCTCGCCGCGCCCGAGGAGAAGCAGGAGAGTCTGCAGTCATGGGGGTAAGGGGAAGCCTTTTACCTCGTACGTGGGTGGAGCATGCGAGTTAAATCATCAAGACGGGTAATTCCCTCGAGGTATCACATATTCAAGCAGGCGAGACGCCTTGCGGACACTATTCGGAAGGGGGATGTAGTACGACATCCTGTCAATGTCATGGGCGCTGGAACCTTCCCGTGAGAGAACTTACAGCAAGCGGACTTGCAAGTTGCTGTGTAAATATTCAATTTCCTCTCTGATCATCATCAACGTTCTAGATATCACTAGCTAGGTACATTTAAAATTGAGTAGGAAGGACTTCTTGTTTCCAACACTTACACAGAATGGATGTTATGATCCGAATTGTGAGTATACTTACGACATTCCTTGAATCCATTTGACCGCAATGTACATCCACGCAGGAGACCGTGGTATGAAACGCGGATGCGTTGAAATGGTCTTCATGGTCTTCTCAGCGAATGGGCCGACTCTCCTGTCGCCCACCTCATTGTGATAAGTCCGCGGGAACCCAGGCACAAGCATCGCTCATTGGTTGCAAATTCACCAATAAGCCCTCGGTGCCATCGTCCGCCCGCTTTTCATCTTTCACTCAGCTTGACGTATTGCGGAAACTATCACATTATTGCTGATATTTGTGGATTCTACTCCAAGATCCCCGTCGTCCGATTGGCTAGCAACCAGTGGGCGACCGAGTTGAATGCATATCACTCACGACCTGGTTGCGGATATCCCTGAGCAGGTTGTAAAATTAAGCTAATGATGCCGCATTTGAAATGAGAAGTGTGATTCATTGCCAACCACTGGCTATCAGCGTGTGTAAGCACGTGTGTTGGAGCAGACGTTCAATCCGCCTCAAGACGTGTCAAGCTGGCCTCAGCACTCGTGCTCGACGAAACCCTGGCAATTCCATAGCTCGGTTGGTTCGGTTACGCGGCTAGTCATGTTCCCCACTCCAATATCTGACCAGTTTCTTGTCTCTACAGGATCTCACCTAATTGGTTCCGTCTACCTGATGGCATCATGGATAAGTACAAATGTCTATGACATTCCGCAGTCGCACGGAGATACTTATCAAGTGCACGAGGACATTCCCCACTACATACAGTAATCGGACCGCATGTCATCGAACAAGTACTGTGCCTCACCCCTGACTTGTTGCATTCGTCGCTGCCTCCGCATCCCCTGCAGCTGGAAAGCTTTTCTCCCTCGGGTTCATTTCACAGCGATTTCCGTTTGAAGCGACCTCGTCTTCATGCTTCATGACCAGTCTCACGTGAAATGCGCCCGTCTGCACGGCAATAAAGACCTGTTATGTAGCCTCAAGAACAGCCCAGATGACCTATAAGTTTCATCATTCATACTTACGAAAAAGTGGCTTCCATACACACGAACCCAGACGGAGTGGTAAATCGGTGAAACCGCGATAACACCGATCGACGGCACCGGCGCTAGCGCAGCGCAAATTTTTCACGTCCTGCAATTTCTCGAGACAATTCACATCAGTCACGTTCTCCACGATTCGAGATCGCAGCCTCAAACCGTTGCGGTGCCGAGCCAAAAGATGACGGTAAAATGTATGCCGATCCATCGTCTCGATCATCACAATGCAGCAATGCTTACCTTCTGTTCTGCTGCGCGTTCTAGAAGCGGAAGTCTTCTTCGATTGCTTGCCGAGGATTCTCCTGTGCTTCGTGCCATAGGGACGGGCGTATGCTGACCTGCAATGTACTTTGTCGAACATTCACTCTTCTTCCTCAGTCGGTGGCACACATGGACATCGCCGTCGTCCCATTGCTGCGATCTCACGGTTAATGCATTGGCCCGCGATAACACCGACAGTACCAGCGTTAGCGCAGCACATATTTTTCAGGTCCTGCAGTTTCTCGAGACAATTCCCATCACTCACGTTTGAAATCGCAGGGTCAAACCGTTGCGGTGCCGAGCCAAAAGATGGCGATGAATGTATGCCGATCTACTGTCTCCATCGTCACAATGCAATTACCTTCCGTTCTGCCGCGCGTTCTAGAAGCGGAAAAATGGTCTTCGATTGCTTGCTGAGGCCCGGGGTTCTCCAGGATTTCATGCCGGAGGGGACGGGCATATGCTGACCTGCAGTGTGCTTTGCAGAACATTCATTCTTCTTCCTCACTCAATGACACATACACATCATCCTCGTGCCACTGCTGCGATCTCATGGTTGATGCTTTGACCCATGCAGTTCTATTACTCTCCGATAAACACCTCTGGAGATTGCTTCATTTGCTTGTAAATGATATATCACTAGCGCTACTTACTTACTGGAATGCAACTTCTTGGCCTGTCTCCCTCTTCTTCTGATCGATTCCAGTCATTTCACAGCGAGTTCCCGTTGCAGGTTGCCTCCACCGGTTGCAGCGCTCACTGAATGTCCATCCGGCCACGTGTGGACTCGGCTACTGGTTTCCGTATGCACATGCGTAGTATCCAATCCTGGCTAGTCCGACCATCGACCTAGTCCCAATGTGCCGTTATTGGCTGGAGGAGACGCCCAAGGTGTAGCGAGATGTCGAGCAGATTAACAGTCACCGTAGGCATCACCAATACCTTGTTCGAAGTATGCCAGTACGAGCAACAAAGTAATCGGCCATAGTCACATCCAGTGGATTTATGTGATGAGGGCAAATGAATCGTCTGCATTGTACTATTCGTTGAACAATACCCAAAAATAAAGGCCCTGAATTGTTATGAACACTCTCGAACCGTGCCTCGAGCGAACTCAACCGCGTTTGGTCAACGATTAGGCCATCATGAATTTGTATATTTCATTACATACCTCTTACAGCTTCCCCGTGTCTTCCCTTTAATCGGTTCCGGTCCTTCCCACGGCGTTCTCATTGCAGCTCACGGTCACCCAAACAAAATACTCGCAGGACTTGTCTGTGCCCACGTGATGTAGTCTGACCATCAGCCTAGTTCCAATGAGTCATTATGGGCTGAAGAAGACGTCTGAGGTGCAGTCACCTTGCAACAAGATCTGACACATTCTTTGCCCTTCTCTGAGGTGAAGGGAACGTTGTCAACGAGTAGATAAAAAAAAGAAAAAGACCTATTGAATCGCAACATGAACAGCGGCTTCTTTACGCACCTTGTCATATCTCCTCTCTCCACGCAGCGAGTTTACCAGCTGTGTTGCTTCCGCATTATGAAGCGAATCCGTTTCCTAGAATAGACTATTTAGCTCCGTATCTCCCGGTTTTGCGTATACCATCGGTATATCGTAACCTCCTCCCCACGTTGCTCGCGGCTTATATGCGTTCGCATATAAAATGGAGCCGTGTACCTTTTGACCTGGCATGATATGGCGTAGTTCGAACAAATGCATACTACAAAGTATAAGATCAGAAGCTTAGACAAACGCGAGCAATGAAAGTAGCATTACCATCGAGCGTGGGTCATCGCCACCGAAAGATACTTGATGTTCGATGGCTAGATATTCAAAGACTCGCCAAGCAGCACTCATCGAGTCATTGATACCAAAATCAATATCATCCGGATCCCAGATAATGTCTGTCGGTTTCAACACAAGGCCTTGTTCCATCGCTTCTCGACGCATCCACGACAGTGAAATATTTCTGACCTGGTGAAACTTTCCTTTCGTGTTCATTCCACCCCTGTATGAAAATGAACAAATCACGAACATCATCTACTGTATAAATAGTAGGCTTACACATCTCCATGGCTGCCAGCGAACCACACTTCCTTGACATCAGGAACAATCATTTTGCGCGTACCATCGCTAGCCATAGTACACTCGATCGAACCTTTGGGTAGTACGGAACTTCGGGTACTCTCAATGTCCTGAAGAAAGATACTAGTATACTTGGACGTTCCGTGGTGCGTATGGGGGTTTATCTCGTGGAAGTACTCTGGCATGAATTTGACCCTGCGCTAGTCGAGAGCCAGTGCATGTCGGATATGACACGCAGCGGTCGGTGAAATGAGAAAGCTATCTCATCTCGAAAGCCACACAGAAGAGACTGTATCCCTGTATGGCATCAACTTCAGCAATCATCCGGCAAACAATTGGAGGAAAACCAAAATTACCACACTCCAATGAAATGCACCTTGACGCCATCATCCCAGGAAAATGTTTGCCTCTGGATTCCCGGAGCTAATTGTGTCGTTGTAGTGATTGTATGCCCTTCCAGAGCCTATTTATTTAGCATGCTCAGGCTGCAAAATAACGACTCACAGTGGAATATCTTTCTCCGTTGATGTCATTATCAACCCAACAGGCTGTCGCATGCGTTGAGTTCTGCGGGACGACTTCAATACTGAGAGCTATTTCATATGGACCATACTTCAGATATCATTCTGGCAAGAACGCGGACTTGGTACTATATGCACCTCTGGAAAAGCCTATTATGCAGTCACAGTTCATGTCAACCTTGGTTAACAAAAGGACCCACCGAACAGGTGTATTTTATCACATTCTCGATACTTTCCTGCTAACCAGCCATAGGCCTCCTTGATAATTTTGTCTATATTCCTGTCAAAGAGATTCTGTCTGGCTTAACAATACAGATAATGAATGTGACAACTACGAACCATGCAGAAGCCATATCAAATGCGTTCGAAACTGCTTCCTTTATCCGATGGAGACCATTGGATGATTCCGGACATGTGCTAATCCCACCAGAGTACTAGTATGCGAGCTGCTTTTTGGGAGAAGTTTTCCCCCGATCAATAGCATCGAATAGTTTTACTACATTAGTATTCTGATCATCTGGTAAATCAGGAAGAACCACAGTATGTACAAATATCAAACAATTGCATTTTTCCAAAAATGGTTGACGTGCAATCGATGCATACGACAAGGTTTCTCGAAGTATCCAGGGCATTGGCACTGCAATTGCACAGAGTACCCGTAGACGAAAAAGATGTGCCAGCACTGAAAGTGGCTTGAAAGTGCTAGTGGGACTCTCCTGGTAGGTCGCCATCAGGATGTGGAAGTCGAGAATCAAGTCAAAATAGATAAAGCTCCTTACAATTTATAGTGCAGGTGCCGTGCCTGCCTCCTTTATTCCAGAAGATGATATCACTAGCACCTGTGACCAGAATTCTGGACCAGGTTGCTTATCTTGCTCCCCCATAACCCCTCAGCGTCAGAAGACTTGGGCAGCAAATGGGCGTTCGGGAGAAAGCGATAAAGTCATATTGGGGTTTGCAACACATCATTCACACTTCATATTATATGAATCTGTCATGGAGTCAGGAATAAATGGAGTGATCCACCTGCTGGCTTGAGTCACGCATCGACTGCAAGTTTCGAATCCATCTTCCCACAACATGCGCTCGAGTTCAGGGTGATTTTAATGAACACGCGTCTCCTTTGCGGACCTTGCTTCCAGGCTTGCTTCTCGGCAAAAAGCGATACGAAATTCAGGGGTGCAGGCTCCAGACGTAACAGCTCCACACAGGTTTTACTTGGTAGAAATAAATTCTGAGAGTTCTTACCAGGTGCTGCTCAGGTGATCCTGACCACGCAACCACGAGGAAAGCCACTACCTCCGGTGCCTCGTCGAGGAACAACATGAGACTACTATAGTTTTGATTTAGAATATGTTGCAAATCACTGCTTCAGCTCAGTTGCCAGTCTTGAAGGGTCTTACAGATACAGCAAGAAACTTGAAACATAGGTGATTTTCAGGGATACAGGGTTAAATCTAGAGACTGTCAAGAATACTTAGTGGGAACTTTCAAGTTTCAATGGGGCAATATTAGAGTAAGTATACTCTGATCACATCACCACTCTTTGCACACAGTCGAATACAATCCCTCGCTTCTACACGCCACAAAGTCATGTCCTTTGCGGCAGCCTAACTCGTTTCTCCGTGGGAGCCCACACCTATTGCACGAACAAACCTGATGCCGCTGATATCGAGGCTATTACTGGATCCAGCTACGCAATCCCCGCCGTCCGATCAGCATTAACACTCGTGAGTTCGTGCTCCGTAACTTCACCCTTCGTGCCGTAAATTTTGATCGACAGTTATTCGACACCTTCTGCAGGCGACTGAGCCATCAAATGGCTACTAGGTTTCAACAGATTTTCAAACGGCTGTAATCACTGTAAGTCTGTTTCAGCCGGTCATGCCCACTCCTGAGAAAGGACGTACAAGTACTGGTGTCGGAAAACTTCGAACCCAGACTTACACGACGTAAGCACCGTCACCTGTAAGTTTTCTGCGTTATCGTGACATAGCTGTACTGCTCCTGGATATTTGAATTTTGTATGAAATGGAAGTGTGATTCGTTGTATGATTGGGGACTGAAATAGATGCTAAACAGGTTGCGGCTCGACGCGTTTCAACTTGATTTACCATATGCCGGCTGTTGTCTGCTGCGTTGTCATTCGAAGCTAGCAGCAAAAGGGGGGTGCTTACGAGTCCACGAGGATATGTGGCAGCGATGCCTGTATACTGAATGTCACTGCAGGACCCCTGACCTAGTATTACTTGTCCTTCTGGAATCAGAACAGCCTCGTGAAACTGCTTGAATACTGCAGTCCTCCAATGTTATGGCATGAGGAATACCCAGACCCCGAGATCGCCTTGGCGCAGAAAGAAAGAGTCATTAAGATTTCGGCGTTGACGTCAGCGCTAACTCTGGAGAATGGCTCACGCCCTCGATACGTACTGACAGCAAGAATGAAAGTAAGACTTGAAACATGACCTAGCTTGCGATTATTAGTTTACTTGCGTCCGTGAAATTACACGGTTCAGAACTAGACTTGTCAGTTGTTACATAAATGTGATCGCTTGTCCAAAAAATTACACGGTTCGTTCCGTCTCGCGTTTTGTCACATATGGATTTTGAAACAGCCCGGTGTGATGCTGGTTGAAGCGCGCGACTGAACCTTGGGTGTGCGATTCACCATTAAGAAAGCTGAGCGTCAAAAACCGTCAAATGTAGAGTTTGCACGATACCTGTCTCAGACTCCCAGGGTGTGCGAATGACTTAATACTATCACAGTGAGTTTTCTTAGATCCATCCAACACGGTCTTCTTCAAGGATAGGCGCACTGGAGGTCCGGAGGAGGAAATTCTCCAGTTGAACGACAATGCCTCCAGTAGCGTGACGGCGTCCCTGCGTAAAGGACAGTAACAGGCATCGGGTCCGCTGTCACGATTATTGGGCCATTTGCAAGGACATAAAGCGGCATTGATCGAGGTTTGTACAGGAACCTGTGCACTGAGGCCAAGTATGTCTCCGTGCCGCAAGTACACATATGAGTGATTAGCGACAGGCCTGAGGCACCTTGAATCCAAGAAAGTGGGCAGAAAAAACGAGGGAAATGCACGTGTGACTCATACGGGGGCCGAAAGGAATATGGAGCAGAATGTGTCCGAATCTCGACGGTCATGGAACGCGGTAATTAAATTCATACATACAGTATCTCGAACGATTGAAGTACTACCACCGTGACAGCGTGACAAGGAAAAGCTCCCACGCGACTGCTACGGGGCGCCTACGCAAGTTCGTCCTGCCACTATAGTATACTGAACTCTAATCTTCAATACAGGCTCATCTAGCAATGACAATCATGACAGAAATCGTTTACGCGTACGAGCACAATCTTGCATGATACGAATTTACCCTGTGAACAGGATAGGAGGTCTATGGCAGAGAAACGCGTGAACTAGGTTCGAACGTCACCAGAACTTGCCGCCTATGAAGTTGAATTGACATACATATGATGAGCGGAAATAACTTAGCGTGAATTGGACTACTGAGCGACTATCCAGGGTGGGTATTATGTTCATTTCCTACAGAGCAATGTCCAGACCGTCACTGACATCACTTGCCATGCCCGAGTCCGAAGTGGGTCACTACCCTCACGGGTGTCGGTGGCCATACTTTGCGCCTGGGATTCATGCTACAGTATATTTGTTACCAAATGAACGTTGTGCCGCCAATTGCCAAGTCCATTCAACTCAAGCCGCTTGACTCGGAGGCAACCAGACTGAGGAAACAGTTAAACCGGACCCACAAATTAAAGTAGTCGACCATGTTTGTAAATAAATGCTGTGACTGTAACAATCATAATCCATTAACGCTCTCGCACCGTTGCACCCAAAGCCTCAGATGCTGCGTCTCCATCACCTTACCTAGCTGTTGTTTCGACGCCATGAGAGCTTTCGACGACCTGCTCACTTTGACCAATACCCTCGCCTTCGGGGACTTCAGCTGCATGACTCTGACCTTGGGGCCTCACGGCGGTCACCAGGTCGGCGACGATATTGCGTGGATCTGGAACGTGCAGAGCGTCCAAGAAGCGAATGTTCTGGTAGCGCAACCATATTCGGTACAACAGTCTAGACGGACGTCCACTCGTTATCGCTCTTGCTGATAGAGAAAAAGTCTGATACACACCCATACGCCTGAACAGACAGATAAATCGGTGGGACAGTGACCACACCGAGGACCGCCAATACTGAAACACCGAGTAAACCTGGGAGGAACGATATCACTCCCAACGTCCGATTGCGGATGACCGTCAGGAGACGGTCCCAGTGTCGAATGTGGGGTAACATCGTATCTCCAATGGACAAGAGACCTTCTTCGGTCTGTTCCCCGTCAACGGCGTTGATCATTTTGTCAAATGTCCTGGTGACATCGGCTAACAAACAAATCAAACTTGAAGATCTCGTAAGAGAGAAGATACAATCAGCTCACTTCGGTTGGGAGCTCCGATGCGCCACGCCGACGTATCCTTCTCGCTGACGAGCATTCCAGACAGATACAAGTGCTTCAAACTACCGTATTGAATCGTTTTGGCCATACACTCCCGCAGGTCCTCTGTGGAACAATGTGTCACCGTATCAGTTTCCAACGGCTGGAGGACGAAAGAAAGAGAAAATGCGTACTGTTCTGTGCCAAGATGCGCAACGCACATGCCGGTCCCATCATCCAAGAAGAATTTTTGGACAACACATCCACCGGGGCCATGGGACTGGTGTCTGGGGGCTCCGTTGGTTGGTCCTGTCCTCCGCCAGAAGGAGCTGGATTAGTTTGAATTGACTCTGGCTCAGTCCGTAGCGGCAGGTAACCATCGGGGAGAAGCATTTCGACGATCTCGAGTACCCGAGGTGTGATAGCCTCCACCCCGTGCTCTAAAGGGCCATCATTAGGAAAGATTTGCAGTACGATGAACGATGTCACTTACTCGTTTGAGTCAACGCAGAGAGGATCGCTACCCCTACTTTCTGGACCTTCCATTCTGCATGGCGTAGGTACTCCAAACTCGTCTTGACAAGCTTGCCAGCACTGGAACCATCCAGTTCTACGTTGCTTCAGCGGTGATGGACCGATATCGCCATCCCAACACGTACCAAAACACCGGACGATGTCCAGGCAAATCAAGCTCGTGCGTATCTCCTTAGGGTTGCCCTTGCCAAGTTTGCTTTCCAGCACCTCAGAAATTTGGTACTCCTGGATCTTCGCACGTAGATCGTCTAGCTCAGGGATTAGTCCCGACTATGTTTACCAAGAACAATGGAGAGAGATCATTACCATCTCGCATAATATTGCCAAAAATCTGGAATCCTTCGACTTGACCCACAGCGTCGTCAAAATAATCGAGTCGTAGCATGCCGACGATGTACTTCGGGAAGAGCGCATTGCTCTTTATGGCATCTTCCATATCCTCTGATGTATCATTCTGAGTTACGCAGCCTCTGTTACCTACCATTCCACTTACTGTATTTCAAACAGATGGTTAACGCATAAGCCGCAAGGAGTGCGGCATTCTTGTCCTGCAATTGTCCAATCCAAACATCCAAAAGGTGGATATGGCGGAGGTATTCACGGATGACCGGGGCTGATGGTTGTTGGATGTGATCTCTCCTCTCGCAGGTAAAACGTAGACTTACAGTCACACAGCTTCAAGATTGTCATCGTCGCAGCAGTACGTTCTCGAGCTTTCATACTCTGAACGGCACTTTTCAATTCCCCAATGAGTCTTTGTCGAGTATTATTGAGTTCGCCCTCCCCTGATGTCCAAGATATGATATTGAATGACTTTCAAAACGGGTCAGGGAATATCACTCACTGAGCCCAAAAATACGACTCAGTTCTTCTTGAGCAGGATCCGTCTTTGCGGTTTCTCCACTCGCTGTTTCATGGGTGTCCAAATTCATACGGACCAAAGCGCTAGCGAGATTCACTCGGACATTCTGATCGCGAAGATTCAGTTGTGCTACGACATCAGTAAGCACAAGGGAGGAAGAGTCCGTGTATGTATTGTTCACCTGGCCCATGATTATACAGAGCAAGCAATATCTCGACAGCGAGAAGACCGACGAGCCTTTCACTCGATTTTGCCAATTCGCCAAGCCTGGGTTTTACACGGAGACAAACATTTCTCGCTTCGTCTGGGTTACCATTAAGCTACCATAACTGGTCGAAGGCTCCAAAAATATGAATACTTACCTGATGGAATACGTGCCAAGGTCATTACCATGCGTAGTGCGGCAATCAAAGAGAGCGGGTCTAAAAATAGCTCATCGTCACGTAGCCCCGAAGAGAGAAAATCTCCTTACCCTTGGCTTTCAATATCCGAGAAAGCCTGGTCATGTTGGAACCCGGATAATTCTCCCCAAGCTTGGTAACGATGATTTTCTGGGTATCCTCTAATGAGTCATGAGCAAATTACCAGACCCACGATAATAATTGACGCACCGCAACGCAACAAAGAACTTAAGCCGTCCATTGCCTGTCCGAAGTTGCCTTGATGGGACGCGACAATCTTGTCGAGTAAATTGACAAGCGAGTCCAATACATCCTGGGTAAGAAAACGATCCCGCATATCCTTGTGTTTCGTAAGAGGTCTCAATAGAGCAACCACTCGAGGACCATCACGGTGCTTGTGTTTCTCCAGAATCCCAACGAGACAACCCCTTGCATCAGCAAATGCTTCATTCGAAGGTACCTTGGGAGCATAGGAAGGAGTTTGCGGATGTGCCTGAGAATCGCAGCCTGTGACAAAAGATTACTTACTACATTACGTGTAGGTTAGAATCCATGTACTCACGACCTTCGTAGTAGGCGACCATGGTAACAAGCCTGACGAGTGGTGCGCATTTACGATTTTCAATCACCTTCTCGAACGTTTCTTGCCAACCTGGTACATTTCGAACACATTGCTTTCCCTCATCTAGGGGTACGGTAACGTGATTATGGGAGTAGATTGAAAGCGTAAAACAGCTTACTGAACCGTAGCATGAACAACAGTCTATCGAGGTACACTGGCGCAACCCCCTGTTCGCCGTCTAGAGAGTTCACAAGTTCCTGCGCAGCGGTATCGTCGAATAAACTGGTTTCCCAAGTCTCGGTGTCTAAATTGGCATCATCTAATTCGGAATGCGCGATTGGTATGTCAAAGCCTTCCCCTAATGTCGCACACGGCTTATATGCATTGGCATACAAGATAGAAGCGTGCACTTTCT
This sequence comes from Spongiforma cf. squarepantsii, assembly GCA_038094135.1. Classification (NCBI taxonomy): domain Eukaryota; kingdom Fungi; phylum Basidiomycota; class Agaricomycetes; order Boletales; family Boletaceae; genus Spongiforma; species Spongiforma cf. squarepantsii. The sequence continues at coordinate 12,600 of JBBPTK010000521.1, forward strand.
GACCCGGTATGATGCGACGAGGTTGCAGCGCGTGAATGCTGTAAGGTGGTGCATCAGACACCCGAGTCATGAAGAACCATAGGTCTTACCGCCGAGCATCCTCACCAGCACCACTGAAGCGTACTTGATGCTTGATAGGCAAGTATTCAATAGCTCGCCATACTCGGGACATGGAATCATTGGTGCCGAGGTCAAGATCGTCTGGAACCCATACCACGTCCGTTGGATGCAATATTAGACCCTTCGCAACGGCTTCTCGACGCATCCAAAGTAACGAGACGTTCCCAGCCTGAGGTGCCTTTCCGGGTCTGTTCTTGCCACCCCTGAATAAGAGATGTTAATGATATGAAACGGAACTCTGAAAGTGTACCCACACGTCGGAGTGGGTGCCCGCAAACCAGACTTCCTCTATGTCGGGAGTCAAGCGGTTCGCAGTTCCGGTGGAAGCAGAGCTAATTCTAGACTGTCGTTCACTTGGTACAGTCGGGGATTGTGCAATATCTGCAACATTACGGGAAGACCCGACACCCTGAGTTTTCGCATTACTTGTACGAGAGCCCTCGTTCGTAGTCGCAGGACGTTTAGCACCAAGGATAGCATCAACATACTTAGACTTCGCATCAACTGATTCAGAGTTCATTTCATGGAAATATTCGGGTATAAACTTGACCCGCAGCTCGTCGAGAGCCAGAGCGTGTCTGAAATGACATGCGTGTGCCGCGGACGAAGAGGTAGACAGGAAGACATCTCCTCTAATGATCCCCACAGAGGATACGGTATCCCTGATCAAAATTAGCATCGTGGAGTCCGACAGAAACATAAAATAGAGTCACCAAACGCCGATGAAGTGGACTCTTAAACCTTTCCAAGAAAAGGTATCCTTGAATTCTCTAGCGATCTGCCTCGTCTTGGGCTTTCCGGAACGAATGGATTCATAGTGGTCAAATGCCCTGTCAAATGCCTGTCTGTCAAGTTTATTCAATCTTCGCCACAGTTACTCACGTTCCGATCTGCTTCTCCGTCGGCGTCCTTATTAATCCAACCTGCCATGTGTTCAGTTTATGGGCCTACAGAAGGAACTGGTTCGCCCCGCACCTCGTGTATCATTCCAGCGAGGACCCGTACTTGGTACGCACCCCGGGAGAAACCTACACGACATTCCTCAGCTACGCGAACTGGGATGAGGAGTCCGACATACCAAACAGGTATATCTTATCCCCTTCCTGGTACGTTCGGGCCAACCAACCGTACGCATCCTTGACAATCTCTTCCATATTCCTATGATCGGACATTATTGAACCGAAAAGGGAATGAGCGAGTACAGCAAGTACAAACCATGCAACCGCCATGTCGAGTTTATCAGAGACCGCTCTTCCCATACGACTGAAAATATTGATCGATTTGGGACGCGTGCCGATGCCACTGGAATAATATGCAAATTGCTGCGGCTCTACTGTCTCCAAGTTGATCTTCGCAAATAATTTTACCACGTTTGTGTTCTGAGCAGAGACGTGAGCCAAGAATGATACGACACGGAATATGGGACGATTACGTTCTGACCAAACTGGTTCGAGGTCCCATCGATGCACACGATGAGGTTCCTGGATGGCTTTGAGCTGCCCTTCACAAGAGGAGGGCTGCACTGATTACATCTAAATGACGGAGCCTGATCTGTTCCATTGTGCGTTTGAGTGGGGG
>JBBPTK010000522.1:0-14271 GCA_038094135.1 Spongiforma cf. squarepantsii
CCTGACGACTCTCATCCGTCGCACACACACCATGTCTTTACCATATGCAAAGGAGAAACAAGTCGCCGTGGTCGCCGTGCGTCGCGCATGCGCTCTGACCTCTTCCGTCTTCAACCAGCTCGTCAAGGACGAGACGCTCATCAAAGGCGACAAGTCGCCCGTGACAGGCAAGCACCTATGACATCCTTGCCAGCGACATCTGACATATCCATATCCTACGTCTCCCTCAGTCGGCGATTACTCTGCACAGGCCGTCGTCAATACCATCCTTGGCCGTGCCTTTCCGGCCGATCGCATCGTCGGCGAAGAAGATGCAGCGGAATTACGCCAGGAGAGTGCAGAGGCACTTCGGAACCGGATCGTCGCACTCGCCAACGCAACCCTCACAGCTGAACTAGCAGCGGACGAATCCTCAGACTGGGGACTCGGTCCCGGTCAAGAACGTACCTCCGAAGAGCTCTTGGATGCGATTGATCGTGGAAGTGATCAAGGGGGTCGATTTGGACGTGCGTCAGATGTCGACAAGGTTGATTCATCTATGGGTCGTATCTGAGGCGTTTTTATTGTTTACAGGCCGATGGACCCTCGACCCCATCGATGGCACCAAGGGGTTCTTGCGCGGGGAACAGTATGCTGTGTGTCTGGCGTTGATAGTCGATGGCGAAGTCGTCCTAGGTGTCATCGGCTGCCCCAATCTGCCTGTCAAGAGTGCCGACCCGGACGGTCCAAAGGGCTGCCTCTTCGTTGTCGTCAGGGGCCAAGGCGTCAGACAGGTATGTTTGACTCTGCATTCTGGACACGTCTAGCCGTCTCATTTGGCATATAGAATGCGCTCTCGGGTGACCATGCAGTGTCATTGACGATCCCGCCTGTCAGACCCGGAATGCTGAACTTTTTGGAGTCGGTCGAAGCAGCACACTCCAACTTGTCCTTCATTGACAGAGTGGCCGAGCTACTGAACATCACACAGGCTCCGACACGAATGGATAGTCAAGTCAAGTATGGTTGTCTCGTCAGAGGCGACGGCGGAGTCTACATCCGGATGCCCACCCAGTCAGGATACCAGGAAAAGATTTGGGTGGGTAGCGTACTCGAATTCTCTCGCAAAGAATGTTACTGAACTGCGCGCGCAGGACCATGCTTCTGGGTCGCTGCTAGTGGAGGAATCAGGCGGGATCATCACAGATTCAAAAGGCGAGCCGCTCGACTTTGGACTTGGACGGACTTTGGGCGACAATAACGGTGTCATCGCTGCGGGAAAGGACGTCCATGGTCAGGTGCTGGAGGCGGTTCAGCAAGCTCTCAAGGAGAAATCGCTGCTTTCCTAGCAAAGGGAAAGGCTCGAAATATTAATAGTCCTCGTCTGGAAAGGTTCTATGAAAATTTCCATCGACTCGAGTTTAGAACGTGAGGCAACCAAAAATTTGTGCGACTTTGAGTTTTCCCGACGTAAGTAGGCGTTACAGATGTCTCCTAGAGAGTAAATTACAGGACACTTATGTTACGAAGAAGGGATTCGCAACATGCATGATGTAGAAACAGAAACGTCAGCCATGTCAAGACTAGGTAATCATGAACACACACATATGCTTCAATTCTCTTGTCCCCAGACTCCACCACGACATCGGAGATGCGACCCATTGCCAATCACTGATCTTTGCTTGAATCATCATCCTCGGCTGTACGCTCACTGCCACTATACAACTGGCGCAGTGACATCCCAAATACCGTGTAATGCTTGGCGTCATCATCGACGGTTGCTATCCGCGATTCTCGCAGAAACGCTTGTTTGTGCGATTCCGGTCCGACAGTGACTGCGCTGAGCGCTTTGACCAATCCTCTGTCATCCCATGCATCAGTAAGGAATATAGCGACGCGAGGAGACTGTGGAACGTGAAAGACGAACGACGGGTAATAAGAGGGGAGTAGGTCTGAGGGTGGCGTTCCCGCGGAGGAGGCAAAGACAGAGGCAAACGAACTTGAGAGCAAGCAAGGAGGAACATGGCCATTACCGAGAACACCCACCTCTGAGTAGCATCGCAATAGTCTTCTCGGTTGAATCGACTATTTGTCTTGAGCGAGACACCGCCGCGAGAGAGGGTGATGCCCTTGTGTTCGAGTCTGCACATAGGCACGCATGTACGGGTACAAACGACGGAAAGGGAAATCATCAAGTACAACCGCTTCAGAAGCAAAAACTGTCAGTCTTACGATTCTTTCGTTGATTCGATACAGGCAGTCACATATTTGGCAGCATAGGCGACACCCACGATGACGCCGACGAAGAAGAGCATTGTCTGAGGCGTACCGATTCGAGTTCGGCCGGGAATATGAACATGATCTTCAGTTCCTTTTTCGTCAAACGTCCATAAGACATACCATGACGAGCGAACAGACATCAATCCTTGCAATGAACAGGTTACCAGCCTATAGGGGCCACGGGAAGGAACACGTACCACGAAGCCATGGTATGCAATTTTGATCACGTCCCAGTCGGAACACCGATGAGTAAAGACGTTTTCTGGGAAAATTAGAGTCGATGCTGGACTTCGGAGCGAGAAAAAAAAAGGTCCCCGTTCGGAGGGATCGGGAAATGAATCGAATATTGGTGGCGGTTCCCATAGACACAATCTGTCAACTACAAAGGATAGAGCATCGCGTGATCGAGATTTACAATAATTCATGGCCCTTTGCTGCCTTATGTCTACTAAGCGTGGTTTCTCTCGAGTTTGCTGAATAGTGTCTACCGCCTGAGAGGTGTTTTCTTGACCGAGGACTTGTCTGAGAGTCGGGTGTGACATGTGATATGTCACTAGTCACCGTTGGATAATTAACCCCTATTTAATATATCGTCTGAATTCCATTCCAATGACGACCACTGAAAAGGTCCTGGATGGGGATGTCTGGAATACAAACATCCCCATCCTCCTTCATCTCTTTCTCGCCCTTTCCATATCAAACCTTTTCACCCCCAACACCACCACAGAGCTTCGCGAATGGTCTATCCAGGTTTTTCGTGCATCTCGTGCAAACAATCCGTATTACGTTCACGCCATCACACACCTCAAGCGTCACCGTGCATTTCCATCGTTTCAACACGAATACGTCGTACTTGAACTTCGCTGGGACCCTGGCTACCCAGTCCCACAAGGTACAGACACAGGCCCACACATCGTCTGCGTATCACGAAGAATCGAACACGATGGCTTTTGCAGCTGGTTGAAGGTTTATGGCACCGCACAAGATACAATATCAATATTGACCACGCAGGAATGGGAGACAAAACGGACCACAGATCTTGTCGTTCATTCTATCACTTGGCCGGACCATAGACGTGCCCCTTCCCTCCAGCGCTTCACCAATATCTTCGCACTCATCCAGACCCTCCTTCCAACGTACTGCTTGTTGAAAACATCGTGTTACCCTTTTACACGAAGCATCATGCAAGCGGCACATCGTATAAATGGAGAAGGTGGTGAGGAAGCTCAACAACACAGGGCTTTCACTCGACGTTCGTTTTTTATCGGCCTCTTCCCTGTTGGGATCCGTAGATCACGATGGGCTAGCCAAAAGGTAGCCGACTATTTTGCCCGCAATCCTGGTAAGTAGCAGCGAGTTGAGATCAAGTCTCTAGCAGCATACTTTCTGATCAACCTCCTAGCCCTCCCGTGATCCTGTCGCCTCGCCCTTCCATTTGTCTGCGACATGTTCATTGTGTGCCAACTCGTATCACATCGTCTACTACACTCTCATTCCCTCGCCCCACACACTATGAGAAAGCAATGGCAGCATGTTTGTCGTCACGTCAGTTCAACGTCAACGTTCACACAATACGCACTCTCGAGCACAACTCGCGCCATGCCACTGCTGCTTCCACGAGACGACCATCTGTATACGCCCAAAGTTTCCACCATTAGACCTCATTTGTAATAACGTTTGTTATGCGTTTATGTACTTTGTAAATACATTCCAGCTGAAACGTCTATCGAATCCATTTTCCGAGTTACCTGGTATCCTATTTGACTTTTCTGGACATCCACCTGGAGTAAGCCGGACGCCTTCTTCTTTCATCAAGATGCACTGGTCCTCCAGCTCGCCAAGGCTTTGAAAGCGACGACCTCTTTCATTGAAACAGATCGGTGCATACATATCTGTGATGTCAACCAACGAGAGGCCTTGATATCCGAGCTGCCAGAAGCGATTTCGCAATACAGTCCAAGATTGTTAGATAGACGGAAGGCAATCGCAGGAGGCAGCGTGGTCCATAGAGCTTACTCGCACACCAACTCAAAAGGATGGCACAAATCGTTCCTATATTCAACGTCAACGTTCTATCCCTGTCATGAACGTATTGTGCAACTCCTCAGGCTCCACTTCCACCTCCATACCCTGAGAGTGCCGGCGCGACCGCGTCGCAGCCCGTCTCGCTCTCTTGGCTTCCTGCTTCAACGTCTTCCGACGCAACGGATGGTTTCTCTGGCTCTCTGCGGCAGCCATCTCATATGCTGATAGATCCCTTGCCCTGCGTTGTCGTTTCGACGGGGGTACCGTCTGCGACGATCCAGTCCGTCGACCACTCTCCGACGCGAGACGATCGCTTGCGTCCATACCGCCACCCGGCGAGTGTGATCGTTTGACGGGTAGCCGCACAGGTAGCTCGTCTGTCATCATCTCTCCCTCGTGTTCCCCCGTATCGTCGCCCATGGGCGCGTCATCAAACGCACCTGCATCCGCAGCACCAAATAAGCCCGCCAGTTCAAACGGTTTGGAAAACTCGGTCACGATCTGCGCTTGGCCGACCGTCTCGGCACCAGGTGCGATGATCCCACCCATGGAGGACGACGTGCTTGGGATCATCGAAGGGTGGATCGTGGGCGGGAGTGAGAAGTAAGGAATCTTTTGGTGGTTCCAGTCCGTTAGTACTTGTCGTGCGGCGGAGAGTACGTCTGGGGTACCACCCTGCATATATGCGGTGTCCATCAGCGTTTTCAAACCAGACAAGGCAAGAGTAGAACACGAACTTTGAGAAGCCTACCGCTACTCAGCGCCAACATGGACAAAAACTCGAGCGTGTTCGAAAACTCAGGAAGCCCGTAAATATTTTGCAAAGTCTCGTGTTCAGTTCGCAAAAGGATTTCTTCCACTGGGAAAAGGACATCAATCTACAAGGCGTGATGTACGAGCATCTAAACTCACCGACAGCGATCGGATCTTCGATGTCCTCGACCTTGACCACGTTGCGGAGTAATATACTGCCCTTTTGCCGTTGACTGATCACGTCGTCATCGTCGTTTTCGTCAAATACGACGCCTGGAGAGTCGATGATCTTGAGACCACGCTCCAGTTGGACCGTTTGTAGGTCCTTGGTATGTCCAGGTTGTGCTGCGACTGCGCACGCCTATAAATAACAACGAAGTAAATATCGAGAGAAGGGAGTAAACAAGGTATCCAAACCTTGGATCTTTTGAGAGAATTAATTAGACTGCTCTTTCCTACGTTCGGAAACCCGACCACGCCGACCGTTACGCTCTGGGCGGCACTCGGCTTGAAGGCTTTCAAAAGTCGAAGTAGTGCCGGTGCTGTGGCACTAGATAGATTCGATCGTTGGTTGGCCGAGGCTGAACGGAAGGGAAGCGTGGGCGTGTAATGTCGAAGGTAGCGTAACCACTGCTGTGCGTTCTCTCTCGGAACGAGATCTAAAGTTAAATTAGTCCAACAGAGGTGTGATACGACGCAAATCGCATACGGACCTATCTTGTTCAGAACGAACACGAGTTTCTTTCCCTCGCTCTCTCGTCTCCGCACCTCTTCTTCAACGAGCCGACTCCGGCATCCCTCTGGATCACGAGCGTCAAGCACGAGAATGATAATGTCGCTTTCATCGATGACCTTGTGCAGTGCGCGGACGTGATGTCGGCGCATTTGCTCCTTGGTTTTCTGAACGGGCGATAAAAAGTTGTTGTCTGTGGAGTTATCGGGTAATTGTGCTTGCTCGAGCGTGGAGGCCAACATGGCTAGCGAGGACAGGGTAGGCTCTGATGCCATCGTCGCATCCGGATCTATGCGTGAGGTGGGCTAGAACAGAATCTCAAAATCACGGGCTAAAGACATCCAAGGGATAGACTTGCCGAACGCGCCTTCTGTTTCTCTGCATTTCTAACCTTGAGATCGGGAAGTTTGGGGACACCGGGATCTTTCTTCGACTCTAGTGGGTAACAACGGGCTTGGGTGGCGTTGTGGGACAGATGTCGAGAGAGACGACGCACTGGGTTTGTGTGGGACGGCGGACTTGCGAGGTTCTGATTAGGGTAAGTGAGAGAAAGAGACGAACGAGATCCGTGTGCGTACTGTTTCTGCCCATCGTGGAGTAGTGAAACAAGGTTTCGATTCCCACGGGTAAGTACAACGTTCAAACTCTGCCACAAAGTTCTGTTATTATTAGCCAGATCCATTGTGGCCATCTGACATGCGTATTATAGGGCCCGAAAGTAGCCGACTCCATGGGTATCATCCCCTCCATCATTGGCCTGATATTCCTGGCTTAAGTATATCCGCTTAACGTGAAGCGACAGACATTCCGGTCCTCGAACCTCTGGACTTGACTGCACAGACGACGTCCATGCCCTCGACGACCTCGCCAAACATGACATGTTTACTATCGAGGCCAAGTGACAGTCGTTGGGATAAAGAACTGCGCGAATGGCCATCAGTCTTCGTGGGGACAAACTAGAAGAGACTCGAGAGAATGTAGGCTCACCAGAGAACCATTCGTGTTCGAACCAACATTAACCATCGAGAAGAGACCTGGTTTGTCGTGTTCTGCACAAAGTTTTCATGTATGCACAAGTAAGATTTAAGTCGAGCGAGAACGAGAATCACCCACCCTTGAAACGCTCGCATAGGCCCATCGAGTAAGGTCGCCGCCTTGAATATACAGGTCAGCAATTGGAAGAGCGTCGAAAGGACATGCAAAGACGAACCTGAGGTGTAATTCGGCAGAACCTGCAGCCCTTGTAATCGCCCTTCTCCGTGCGTACGGCCAGCTCGCAGAAGTTGCGGGCCGTGAGTGGGACCGTGTCGTCACCACTCCGACCGGCCGGTTTCGATGCTACAGAGATATCAAACTGTAACGAGTCTGAGGGGAAACACCGAATATCAAGCTAGGCGAGTTCCTGGGGTTCAGTTCAGCAACGCGCTCCCCCGAGAAGATCATCACACGCACTGGGTAGCAGAAGATGCTGTTGCTGCAGTGGCGGAGGAGGCGAATACACAAAGAATGTACGACATGAATGAGAGTCTGTCGAATCTCGGGCGAGGCAGTGATGAAGGTCATAATAGAAAGAGAAAGGACTACAGCAATGCGCCACAGTCCCACCTGTGCTTCCATTCTCGCAGTCTGTTAATTTTCGCATGAGACGATGAACTCCAAAAAACCGGTGTACAGAAGGTGATCCTGTGTGTTCCGATTCTGAGACATATGTAGGAAACACTGGATGGCAAAGGACGCGACGTGGACGAGGCGTGTCGGAAGCACCCGAATTGCTCGTCCAAGGCAATGCGTACTCATGCAAACTTCGTGTCGCATGGATGATGCCAGGGCTTTCCATGAGGCGACACAGCAGCGTTCTGTCCTGTAAATGCGAGGCAAGTCCGGCTCTCTCCACTAGTCTTAGCTTATAGATCTATCCCCTCCGCCCTCTACTCATGATTACTACGTTCATCAGTTGTTGCACTATCATCCTAGCCGCATTTTTTTGGCATATTTGCGCCTTCATCTTCAATCTAAGGAAAAAGTATTCTCCCTCCACGTCCACTAGCGTACCACTCAAGCAATCGCGAGAAGATATTCCTGAAGTTCAGTCGACAAAATGCGAGCACATCTTTATAACTCGTATGCAACTGCTCTTGCTAGTGCGGACAGATTATTGACACTCGTACAGACATGCACGCCACAGATCTTGCATGCGGACTCCGCCGACTCCCAGCAGGATTCTACGTTGTTGTAGAATTCGATGGAATCAGCGTCGAAACATCGAACAAGACCATATCTATAGGCAGGGACATTGCAGAATGGGACGATGACATCCTTTTGTCCGTCTCCATCTTTTCCGTTTCCCTCTACCTCGGCTAAATGGGGTTCCAGGCCAACGACGCGGTCATCTGTGATTTCGTTCCAGGTTTATGCATCCTTCGAGCAAGGTCCGAGGCTCGGTCGTGGTGAACTACTCAGGCGATTCAAGATTTCTGTACAAGAGATACTTGATCGCAATGAGCGTCTCCAGCGTCAGTCATCCCATTCACCACCATGCTTACTGTCTCACGCGTTATTCTAGCCATCAGGTTTCTCGATTCCAAAGATGAATTCGTATCATCCTGTCTGTCACTGAGGATTCTTGCGGAACAACGTAACTGCGAAGGGAATGACTGCAACACTAGGATTGAGGTGAGCAGGCGGTTTATGTCCCACACGCTTGTCGTAGCAACACGATGATAGTTGCCCACACCGGTCGTAAGGAGTGAGATGGAAGAGCTTACATGTGAAGGACATGATGCACTTTTATGCTACCGCCGGGATCAGCAGGATCAAAGTCATCTCGACAAGGCTATCCGGTGTTTCGAACAAGTTCTCGATAACTACCCCATGGATGACCCCAAGCGCTCTGCCGCGTTATTTAATTTGGCAAACGCAAAATTTATCCACTGCCAAGCCCACTGCTACTATCTTGATCTGGATGTACCCATCGCCTTGTATCGGGATGTGCTGCTTCTTCGCGCTCCCAGTCACCCAGACCATACTACGACTATACTCGAACTCGGTATGGCTCTGTTAGCGCGCTTCCAAAGGAGAGGTGACGAGATGGACAAGATGGAAGCCACTCATTTACTAGGTAGGGTAGTGGAGCTCGCGCCGGCAGGCAGCTATACACACCAAGCGGGGCGACTTGGGCTACAGATGACCAATATCTGTATGCCGTTGCATGCAAAAGAGTCGGGATCGTCAGACAACGTGAATGCTGCCCAAGTCATAGACAGGATACGGACTATGTTACACACGACGTCGCATTGGGATCCACGGTACCCAAAACTTCTAGCTCAGCTAGGAATGCTGTTGTGGAGTCGGTTTCGAGAGCACGGGGACTTGGTCGACTTCGAGGAGTGTGTTTCGGTACTGGATGAAGCGGTGGTGCTTGTTCCCAACGGTGATGCCGACAAGCCGAGATACTTGGCCGCTCTTGGTGTCTCCTTGTATAGTCGGTTTGAACGGCTCGGTGACGTCGCGGACATCACGAAATCGGTTTCGATGTTCGAGGAGGCCGTCCGACTTACCCCTGACGGCCATCCAGACAAACCGGGTTTGCTCAACAATCTGGGAAATTCGTTATTTCGTCGCTTTGAACGGCTCGGTGACGTCGCGGACATCAAGAAATCGGTTTCGACTCAAGAGGATGCCGACCGTCTTACTCCTGACGGCCATCCAGCCAAACCAAGTCGGCTCAACAATCTGGGAAACTCATTATCTCGTTGCTTTGAACGGCTCGGTGATGTCGGGGACATCACGAAATCGGTTTCGATGTTCGAGGAGGCCGTCCGTCTTACTCCTGACAGCCATCCAGACAAACCAAGTTTGCTCAACAATATGGGAAACTCGTTATTGAGTCGCTTTGAACGGCTCGGTGACGTCGCAGACATCACGAAATCGGTTTTGATGTTTGAGGAGGCCGCCCGTCTTACTCCTGATAGCCATCCTGACAAACCAAGTTTGCTCAACAGTCTGGGCTCCTCGTTATTGAGTCGCTTTGAACGGCTCGGTGACGTCGCGGACATCACGAAATCGGTTTTGATGTTTGAGGAGGCTGTCCGTCTTACTCCTGACGGCCATCCGGACAAACCAAGGAGGCTCAACAATCTGGGCTCCTCGTTATTGAGTCGATTTGAACGGCTCGGTGACGTCGCGGACATCACGAAATCGGTTTTGATGAAAGAGGAGGCTGTCCGTCTTACTCCTGACGGCCATCCAGACAAACCAAGTCGGCTCAACAATCTGGGAAACTCGTTATCTCGTCGGTTTGAACGGCAGGGTGATGTCGCGGACATCACGAAATCGGTTTCGATGTTCGAGGAGGCCATCCGTCTTACTCCTGACGGCCATCCAGACAAACCAAGTTTGCTCAACAATCTGGGTTCCTTGTTATTTCGTCGCTTTGAACGGCTCGGTGAGGTCGCGGACATCACGAAATCGGTTTCGATGTTTGAGGAGGCCGCCCGTCTTACTCCTGACGGCCATCCAGACAAACCAAGGAGACTCAACAATCTGGGCTCCTCGTTATTGAGTCGCTTTGAATGGCTCGGTGATGTCGGGGACATCACGAAATCGGTTTTGATGTTTGAGGAGGCCGTCCGTCTTATTCCTGACGGCCATCCAGACAAACCAAGTTTGCTCAACAGTCTGGGCTCCTCCTTATCTCGTCGCTTTGAACGGCTCGGTGACGTCGCGGATATCACGAGATCAGTTTGGATGAAAGAGGAGGCCGTCCGTCTTACTCCTGACGGCCATCCAGACAAACCAAGTCGGCTCAACAATCTGGGAAACTCGTTATTGAGTCGCTTTGAACGGCTCGATGACGTCGCGGACGTCACGAAATCGGTTTCGACTCAAGAGGAGGCCGTCCGCCTTACTCCTGACAGCCATCCAGACAAACCAAGGAGGCTCAACAATCTGGGCTCCTCGTTATTGAGTCGCTTTGAACGGCTCGGTGAGGTCGCGGACATCACAAGATCGGTTTCGATGTTCGAGGAGGCCGTCCGTCTTACTCCTGACAGCCATCCAGACAAACCAAGTTTGCTCAACAATCTGGGCAACTCATTCGTCCTCCGTTTCACCCATCTTCACGATTCATCGCATCTCTTCATTGCAATTTCCCACTTTTCAGCTGCAGCTCAGTCTTCTATAGGTCCCACTTCTGTCCGCTTCAATGCTGCCCGTAGCTGGATTCGGTCTGCACACATCGAAGGGAATTCTGAAACTCTTCTTCGTGCATATACCACAACACTCCATCTTCTCCCACAGTTGGCATGGATGGGCCTCCCACTCGAAGAGCGCCATCATCTACTCATCGACGCTGCTGGTATAGCACGAGAAGCTGCCGCGGCCGCACTCGATGCCGGTCATCCTGATATTGCAGTCGAGTGGCTCGAGCAAGGACGCTCGATTGTCTGGAATCAGTTCCTCCAACTTCGCACTCCTGTTGATCTTCTTCGTGCTACTCATCCATCCCTTGCTGACGAGTTCGAGCACACCTCGAAGCGGTTGGAAAGTGCCAGTTCCCGTGATCAGACAGTCATGGAAAACACGCTTGGGTTTAGTTCTCGGTCGCTTGAGGATGTGGTTCAGATACACCACACTCTTGCTCTTAGACGAGACAAGCTCCTCGACCACATACGGTCTCTACCAGGTTTTGATCGATTCATGTTACCAAAAACCATCGATCAACTCGCTTCTCTCGCAACTTCCGGTCCAGTTGTTTACCTCAATGCCGGTGCCAAACGATGTGACGCACTGATCGTCATGGCAGACTCAGGCAGTGTCATCCTTGTCCCCCTTTCTGCGGTTACCTATCGCCACGTAGAGCGGATGCACCACCTGTTGTTGGACCACAAATGTCCTACCATTCCAAATGATGATCTGTTGCTACTCGCGCTGGATTGGGAAAGGAGTGCCATCGACAGGGCAGGTAGACTTGCAAACGCTAAGCCCCATGACAAGTTTCACCTCGTTCTGGGATTCCTGTGGTGCAATGTCGTCAATCCAATTCTTGGTGCTCTCGGTTTTTCAGTACGTCGATCAACACGAGTTTTTGGGCAAGTGTTTCCTGACAAATTTTGTGTTTCCAGAGTCAGCCTTCTCAAGTGGGGAAGATGCCCCGTATCTTTTGGTGCCCAACAGGTCCATTTGCCTTTTTGCCCATTCATGCCGCCGGTATTTATGGATCATCTCCCACGAGTCCAAAGCTTTCTGATTTTGCCATATCTTCCTACATACCAACACTGAGCGTGCTTACACCCTCGACTAGAACAAACTCTTCCGTGCATCCATCCAACATCTGTCTACTCACTGTTCCCCAGCCTCCATCCGATGGTAAATCGCCTCTGTTTGGGGTGAAGGGCGAGATTGATACCATCAAGGCGCTGTCCGACGATTCCAAATTTGTAACAACGGAGGACTCTGATGGTACGTTCGAGGACGTTACGGGAAAGATGGTCGGTGCACACTGGGTTCATTTCGCCTGTCACGGCGTGCAAGATTCCAACCACCCACTCGACAGTGGACTCTGTCTCGCAGACTGCCGTCTCTTAAAACTCTCGGACATCATTCGGTTGTCGCACCTACAAGGTGGACTCGCTTTCCTCTCTGCTTGTGAGACCGCCAAAGGAGATGAAAAACTATCGGAGGAGTCAGTGCATCTAGCTGCGGGGATGCTTCTCGCTGGATACGGTGGTGTTATTGCGACGATGTGGTCGATCATGGACAATGATGCGCCGAAAGTGGCGAGGGATGTTTACCAGCATCTATTTAGGGATGGCAAGGTTCCAGATGCCAGGGAGGCCGCAGAAGCATTGCACCGCGCGGTGGTGCGTTTGCGCGATGAGGACAAGGTGCCATTCCATTCTTGGGTTCCTTTTATCCATTTCGGTCGGTAGACGGTATAAGCTATCTTGTTTGTGGACTATTATTTCTTTGTGTTATTTCATTCTATCGCCGCTTGTATCTTTCTACAGACTATTGGCAACGAATGGACTTTGGATTAGCTCATGTACTGTTACTAGCGAACTCGTGTCGTCAATTCTCCTGCTCACCACATCTACCAGTGAAGAATCTCAAGCAAGGTTTCGATCCCCACGAATAAGTACATTGAAACTTTGCCACAAAGTTCTGTTGCCGGAATCGCGCGGATCTATTGTGGCCATCCGACCGTATGACATGCGTATTATAGGGCCTGAAAGGACCCGACTCCATGGGTATCGTCGTCACTAGCCTGATATTCATGGTTTATATCCACTTGCCGTCCTGATAGCGATCCTCTCCACTGCCATCAAGGTACCGATTCCCTGCGGATGTACTATCATCTCAAATTTAGTTCGCTTCCTTTAGTGGTGGGAGGATGCGTGGCCTGTCTGGCTTTATGGATAGGGGTGAACGGATGTACGTGCTCACGCCCGAGTCGGTGACGGACGCCGTTCGAACGTATACTTACTATGACCCAGAGGTACAACCATATCCAAAACCTACCAATCGTGGATGGTCACATTTGGTTCTCAGGCAAGAATTTCGTCTTTGACAGCCCTCAGTTTGTGTGGTGAAGCTCGCGTTTGAGTGTCCTGACTTTATCGTCGGCGAGACTTGATTGCATACACGACATGCACCAAGGTTCAGATCAAAGTAGCCGCCGTCTCGAAACTGGACAGGTCACAACAAGTCTTCACTTTTAAGCTTTCCTGCGAGTAACTATTCCAGCATACAAGATTCGAACGTTCGCTGCGACGGTTCGCGGTACCACTACTCTGGAGTACTGGCCATCATCTCTCGAACAACGGGCTGTCTGTCGATGGCCTTCACTCCACTGTATACATGTCACTACGGAGAGTCGAGCGCCAATACGTCAATAATGCATGTGTTCGCAGAGGTCTGGTCGATGGTATCGATTTCCAGATACCTGCTTCACGCACGTCGGACCAACTCCAGTGCGACTAATCTCGATCTTGCATGGTCCCATCCTTCGTTTTCACGTGGAACTTGCTCCAGCTGGCCGTTGTGGTGTGCCGCGTACGCATATCGATATTTGTGACACGATGAACATGAGAAACTCGGACACAGTCAAAAAATGTCTTTCACTCACGCCTTGTTTATGATTATGAGATCGATGATCTTCGCTGGGAATTTTCGTGCGGGCCATTCGTGTGATCGAGCTTGGACTGGCAAGATGTTGCATTTGAATGCGTCGAAATCGGTAGCACCGTCATGGGTAGCACCGTCATGCGAAGGTACTGATTGAGTAAGCATTGGTCGACCTATTTCGACCAATCACGACCCAGAGACCTATCTTCGAACTCAGGCGACCTATCTTCGAAGTCCGCCCGAGTCCGCACGGCCGTGACCGAGTCGCGACCTTTCGGTCACCTGACGGGCCCGTGCGTGGTGGCGGTGCTTCGAGAAGCGAATTTTCGCTAAGGTCGAAACAGGGGTCGCGCTCCGAACCGACTTTTATTGCGGCA
>JBBPTK010000523.1:0-14262 GCA_038094135.1 Spongiforma cf. squarepantsii
TTCCATTACAAAATCTCCTACTCTCATCAACTTATTCACTCCTTCTTTTGCTGGCTGGATTACTGCCCTTGGCATCACTCTTATTGAATTTATGTCTTCCACCTCTACTCCAACTCCTCTATGGTTAAATCATGCATCCTTGAGACAACTCTCTGTGGACCAAACTTGCACTTCTTCTGGTCCTAGCATACTTGGTCCATCTGTTCCTAGCACCTGGACTATGCAGATGGAGGAACAATTCCCTCATACTCCCATCATTCCTGCTCTTCATGAT
Source organism: Spongiforma cf. squarepantsii (assembly GCA_038094135.1). Taxonomy (NCBI): domain Eukaryota; kingdom Fungi; phylum Basidiomycota; class Agaricomycetes; order Boletales; family Boletaceae; genus Spongiforma; species Spongiforma cf. squarepantsii. The sequence goes on from JBBPTK010000523.1 coordinate 275, forward strand.
CTTCCTATCTGAAATATTCCTTTTACACATATTCTAGAAGACCCTTCTTTACTTCACTTTCTTGAGGATAGGGCTAAAGAGACAGAGAACACAACCCAGAATGCAGATATGTATAATTCAATTCAACTTTACCATTGTTTTGCTTGACTTCAACTTTATCTATTTGATGCCTTTTCAGTTACTCCTTCTCTCCCCTCTGGTGCCATGATGGCATCACTATCTGACTTACACCCCCTTATTCTAAATACCTTCTCTCTGTCTCACTTTGTGGATCTAATCCCAACCATCCATCCTTTCCACCTATGGGATCCCCTCCAACCCTGGTGGATGTCTCTTCCCCCTTCTGCCCAAGAGATTTATGCTGTGGAAGCAGAACATCGTCATCCCAATGCCTTCACTCCCTTTCTGTCCAGGTGTGTCTGAACAGAGTCACAATCCAGACACACCATCCCAATTCTGACTCCTTCCGAACTGGAATGAGTTGTTCCCATTCTGGATCCCTCTGGTTGAAGAGTCACTATCAGCATCCCCTCCTCCAATTCATCTTGGTTGCAACCTACATCTGCTTTCTCTCACAACTTGAATTCAACATCATCTTCTCTGCTCTTCTCCTGGGGTTGTCACAGTTGTAGGGGAAGACCAACCCAACAGCCAATCCAATTGGAACTCTATCCCCAGAACTGCTCTTGCTTCTCTACCCAGTCTCACAGAATGGATAACAATCATCCTGTCAGACATCACCCTTCAACCAAGCGAGACCAGCATGGAAATTCTCCTTTGGCTTTCACATTCCCTGCCTTCCCCTGCTATAGTTGCACATTGCTTTGTCACTCTATCTGTCACTGCCCCAATTATCATTGCCTCGATTGTTAGCAATCCAGGCATCCTCTTACAAACTGTCCATGCCTCCATACTTGCTGACTTTGCTCCAGTGTCAGTCATGTGGAAGGGACTGCCCAAACCACAGTTCGGATCCTGAATCAGGAGAGGACAGGGATGTTGCTGATGCGATTGAGCAGAATGCTGGAGATGATTTGGTTTAGAATGTTGGTGCAGCCAGTGGCTCCACTATATGAAGGGGGTTATGTTACAGTCCAAGTCAAGATGAGGGGCTGTGTTGTGGATGAGTCCTATTTTTCTTTCATTCCCCTTGACCCACTACTATCCTTCTCACATGCAACAGCTGCCTGTGTTAACATTTAATTCACTCTGGAGTTCTGATGTTCTGACTCTTCCCGCACTTCTGGAAGTGCTTCTGTCCATTCTGGAATACTTTCCTGCACTTCTGGAATTCCAGAATCTCAGAAGGACGGAAGATATCTTTCAGAGTTACTTCCAATTGTATTTTTACTAACATGAGTCTCTCCCTTTCTAGTCAGTTCAGACTCATGTTAGCTCCACTTCCCTTTCCCAGTTTTCCCTATGTGTTTCCATAACCAGTTCTGGTCCATGCTATCTGATTGTACTATAAAAACCCTTGTACCTAGTGTATATATGGTAAGCTAGTTCTACACAATATCAGCATTGTTACTAGTCCCTTGAGTCTCCAAGCACAAGATAGAGAGATCCTGCTGCTCTTCAGCTTTACCTTAGCTCAACATGACTCTTTGTAAAATCCTCACTAAGGCTGTGTGTTGAGTCCAACAGCACTGCACATAACACTGGTCTTTGGTGAACAACAAAGCCTTCAGCATCTAGTGGAGTTCCATCTTCCCAGAGATGATGTACTCCTGGAAAGAGTTCCTGGACTTCCTGAGTAAGGACATATGTAGGGGTAGAGGTTGGGGTGGCATCATCAGAAGAGTCAGAGGATGGTGGGTGGATGCCCTGTTGAGGGTTTGTAGAGAAAATGGTGGGCATCTACTAGATAGTAGGAGAGCAATGGAGAAGCTAGTTCTTTTGTTATGCATAGCACTGTTGAACTCAACACACAGCCTTAGCAAGGATCTCACAAAGAGTCGTGTCAAGCTAAGATAAAGTTGAGAAGCAGGCAGATCTCTCTATCTCACTCTAGGAGACTCAAGGGACTAGTAACAATGCTGGTATTGCACAGAACTAGCTTACTGTATATACACTAGGTACAAGAGTTTTTATAGCATGATCAGATGGCATGGACCAGAACCGGTTATGGAAACACATATGGAAACTGGGAAAGAGAAGTGGAGCTAACATGAGTTTGAACTGGCCATAAAGAGAAAGACTCATGTTAGTAGAAATACAATTGGAAATAATCATAAAAGATATCTTCTGTCCTTCTGGGATTCCAGAATTCCAAAAGTGCAGGAAAGTATTCTGAAATGGGCAGAAGCACTGCTGGAAGCATGGGAAGAATCTGGAAGCACAGGAACCAGAACATTGGAACTCTGGAGCGAATTAAAAGTTAACATGGGTGGCTGTTGCATGTGAGAAGGATAGTAGTGGGTCAAGAGGGATGAAAGAAAAATAGGACTCATCCACAACACAGCCTCTTGTCTTGACTTGGACTGTAACACAGTTGATAATTGTATGAAATTGTTAGTATTTATGACAAATATAACAAATATTCATTATTTATACAAAAATTCTGACATTTTTGATAATTTATGACAATTTTCTAAAGGTGTGATAAAATTTGTGATAAAAAAGTGTACAAAAGTGTAGTGCAAAAAGCGTAGTAAAGAGAGCATACAAAAGTGTAGTACAAAATGTGTAGTAAGGAGAGTGTACAAAAGTGTAGTAAAAAAGTGTACCAAAGGTTGTCAAAGTATACCAACAAATATATAAAAGAGTACCAACCAGGGAACCAAAGTGTAGTAGAGTGTAGAAAAAAGTGTAGCAAAAGTGTAGTAAAAAAGCGTACAAAAGTGTACCAACAAGTGTAGCAAAGTGTAGAAAAAAGTCTACCAGAGTGTAGAAAAAAGTGTAGCAAAAGTGTAGTAAAAAAGCGTACAAAAGTGTAGTAAAAAGTGTACCAACAAGGGTACCAAAGTGTAGTAAAAAAGTGTAGCAAAAGTGTAGTAAAAAAAGCGTACAAAAGTGTACCAACAAGTGTAACAAAGTGTAGAAAAAAGTCTACCAGAGTGTAGAAAAAAGTGTAGCAAAAGTGTAGTAAAAAAGTGTAGTAAAGAGTGTACAAAAGTGTACCAACAAAGTGTAGCAAAGTGTAGAAAAAAGTGTACCAGAGTGTAGAAAAAGTGTAGCAAAAGTGTAGTAAAAAAGCATACAAAAGTGTACCAACAAATGTAGCAAAGTGTAGAAAAAAGTGTAGCAAAAGTGTAGTAAAAATCCATACAAAAGTGTACCAACAAGTGTACCAAGGTGTAGAAAAAAGTGTAGCAAAGTGTAGTAAAGAAGTGTACAAAAGTGTACCAACAAGTCTACCAAAGTGTACCAGAGTGTAGAAAAAAAGTGTAGCAAAGTGTAGTAAAAAAGTGTAGCAAAGTGTAGAAAAAGGTGTAGCAAAAGTGTAGTAACAAAGCGGACAAAAGTGTAGCAAAGTGTAAAAGAAAGTGTAGCAAAGTTTAGTCAAAAAGTGGACAAAAGTTTACCAACAGGTCTACCAAAGTGTACCAGAGTGTAGACAAAAGTGTACCAAGGTGTAGTAAAAATGTGGACATAAGTGTACCAGTACCAACAACAAGTCTATCCAAGTGTGCTAGAGTGTGGAAAAAAGTGTACCAAAGTGTATTAAAAATGCAGACAAAGTGTACCAGAGTGTAGTAAAAAAAGTGTATCAAAAGTGTACAAAAAGTGTAGTAAAAGTGGTGTGTTAACACTTTCAGTACTGTTTGTACACTTTATTTAAACTTCTAGTACATGTCATATCCATGCATATCTCCTGCCCATCTCTGGTCATCTCCAGTCCATCTCCTGATCATCTCTGATGTTCTCCTATAGGACTTTGTCAGACTTCCATGCACAGCCTCAGAACTTCCCTATTTGTAGTTCCTATTTATGATTATTAATCTCCACATTCCTCCTTAGTCACTCCTTACTCATTCCTTACTCATCTCCTACATTCTCCATTATGAACTCTGAACAACTCCTTAGTATACATATAACTCCTCATGTAACTCCAAGCACTCCTCTAAGTAGTGCAAATATTAAATAGTCAACAATCTGAATTCCTATCTCCTTATCTCCTCAGAACTCCAACCTCTGAAATACAAGGACAAGGGGATTGGCAGGGCATGACAATATAAGTCCTGCGCCAACATCCTTACTCCAACATCTCCATTCCAGAGCTTCTAACATCTCCTATACAAACTCCTACTATCTCCTAACAGAGTTCCATTGGAATTCCTCCAGAAAGCTTCAGACTTTGACAGTACATCAAAAAATTGCCTAAGTCAAAAAACCCAAAAAACATGATTTAGTGGACACTAAAACTCACACCTCTTGTGCCTCAGGGCAAACCAGACCAAACAAATGGCCAAAACTACCATAAGGGGGGAGACACAATCTACACTTTTGGTAGTTGTCTTAAGCTTTCCCTACACTTTGTAATGCACAACAAATGAATGTGTCTTTGAGACCACTTTTCTTGTTGCACTGCTAGTGTCATTATTAGGATATGACTTCAGACTTTTGTCCTATATTTTTTGGTACACTTTGTATGCTTTTTGTTACACTTTGTACATTTTCTTACTACACTTTTTGGTACACTTTATACACTTCCTTAGTATACTTTGTACTCTTTCTCACTACACTTTTTGGTACACTTTGTACACTTTTATAAGATTTCTTTATAATACTTTCTTGATACAGTTGTATCCTTTACTGTACTTGTATACACTCAGCAGTTTTGGAGTGCTAGTTGGTTTAGTAATCTAACACTTATATGTACAACATATACAAAAGTGTAGTAAAAAAGTGTACAAAAATGTAGTAAGACAGTATTACAACAATGTATATATGTAGAAGTGTAATAAAAAAGCATACCAAGTGCATTCAAAGAACATCTAACATGTGTGTCTAGTGAACAAGCATGATGAGTATAGTAAGAATGCATATGAAAGTTGTGCATGTATAAGAAAATATAGTGATGAAAGTCTATAAAAGTGTCAAATATTCTGGAAAATTATCAGCATTTTTTATCAATTGTAATAGAAATGCTATGATATTATATAGAAATAGAAATAGTATTATTCACATATATTCTGTATATTCTTGAGAATTATCTGAAATTATCTGAATGATTAAATAGTAGCAATTTGATACAATTTTCAAGCATAGGTTTTTCCTGATTTGAACAGGGATGTCAACCAAGATGGTTTTTGCTTTCCAATTGATAAGATTTATCTTCCTTAACCAAGGTGCCCTAAGATAATATCCTCTACCCTGCAGGTCATAACATGGAGGGCCACTGTTTGGACTGCTCTTCTGAATTTGAGTTTGACATAGGAAATGTGACAGATGAATCCCTGTTTGTTTCAGGAGGCATCTATGTTATGAACTGGGATGGGTTTCTTTAGTCAAGTGAGGGGTAAGTGGTGCTTCTGAGCAAAAAGAGTGTCAACACAACAGATCTCTGCTCCAGAATCAATTAGGGCTGAGATTTCAATGGTTAGTAGTCCAGGGGCAGATACAGACAAGGAGAGATGAATCAAGTTCTTATTTTTGTCTGCTAATAGTACATGGACAGTGGCTATGGTGGAAGGAACCTTTGTCGACAAGGGCCTCTGTTTTAAAAATCCTTGAGGAAAGCTTGCCTACTTTAACTGCAAGGTCGTCATCATTGTCAGAAAGTTCCTCAATCTTAGAGGTAGAGGAAGTTTCGCTGGTGGAAACCTGTTTGATGACAGGTTTCTTTGGGGAAGAAGTAAAATTGGGGCAGGCAGTGGACAGGTGTCCAGATTTCCTGCATTGGAAGCAGAGTCCCTTTTCAATGCAATGTTTCCTTTCCTCAGGGGTGAGTTGAGCCACTTGGATGGCATCGACATCCATGGTGTTGGGGTCTTTGACAGGTTTAGCAGTTTTTGGGGTGGCTGTGAGGTGGGTGAGGAGGGCAGAGGGGTTCCTTCAGTTCTGTCCAATAGCTTCAACTTGTTCCCATTGGGCTTGAAATAGAGCAGTTTTCTTGTACCAATCCTCAATCTTAGTAGGGATGGTTTCCATGTGATGGACCCATTGACAAAGAAGAAGAGGAATGCCAGAGGAGAAGAAGCTGGTCAGGACTGCTTCATCAGAGATACCAGAGATGGTGACATTTTGCCTAAACTGAGAGGTTTATTCAAGGACAGGAAGGGTTTTGGAAACTCTGGCAGAGTTTAACCAGATAATGGCTTGGTTCTTAGTATCATAGTATTCAAAGGCAGCCTTGAAGTCCTCAATGAATTGGTCCATGGTTCCAAAGTTAGCAGGTTTCTTGTCCATGGCCTTTTGCCTAAAGGTAGTAGCCTGAGTAAGGGCAGATCCTGTCAGAGTCCATTCTACTCTGCTCTGGTCCAACTGAAGGTGGGGTTGGATGAGTCGGGGTTGGTGAGGACTTCAGCCTCAGCAACTAATGATGCAGTGCTGTGCCTCTGCCTGGTCCTGGTCCTCATATTTCAGAGTTCAGAGTCAAATAGGAAATGGATTTAAGCAGGGGAGAAAGAACTATGTAAGATACAACACGATCTTCAGACTAAGGGAATAGAGTACAGATGAAGCAGAACTAAATACTAGACAGAGGTGATACAGAATGAAGAGGATGACTAAAGAGGCTATGTACAGAGGAAGAAGATAACTGGAAGAATGACAAATGAAATGATGACAGAGGAAAGCACAATTGTGAGTAGATCGGCAACCAGGTAAGTGAAATACTGGATGACATAATACAGTCAGAGTCGGAACTAAATAAGAATGGGTTGGAATAGGTCGGAATAGAAGCGGAGGAGTCTATAGTGGAGTGGAGTTGTCATGGTTGTGACAGATCCCTTCTTCATGAAGGAAAGAGCATAGCCAATTTGCTTAGTGTTGGTGTTGTAGATGTCAGCATTGATGAGCAAATAGGTTCAAATGGTAGTGAGCCATTCAATCAATTTAGCATAAGACCTGTCAAAATCCTCAGGAGTTCCAAGATGAAGTTCAACTGGTTTGGAAGACATATTGATGGGTGATGGGGATTAAGAGGGGAGGTCAACATCACAAAAATGTTCAAAATACTATATCTGGATATATCTGGATATCCAAGCTGTCTCACAATATTGGGTCTGTCATACATGTATCTACATATAGAAAATCTCTCTTTTCATTCATTTCAGTAACATTTGACTAATGTCAATAGAATACATACCTCTCAATATTCTTATATATGATCAGATTTTATAGTCACATGATATATTGTACAACAAGTAATATATTTAGTCTTGAACACATGTATCACAGCAAGCAAATATATTCACTGTCGTACAATATAAACTTTCCATGAACATGGAAACTAGCAGACAAACAATCCGGGCAAAGAGGAGTCGTGATGAATCTAAAGGTGGGGTTGTGTGAATGTTGCCATTCAAAGAATATGAAGTGATGTGATTTTGAAATCTATATATGGATCTGAGAGTGTTGACAGAATCAACCACTTCAAATTTCATAAATACTTACTGATTATCCCCGTTTTCAGTTGCAGGTTAACTTGTGAGTACTAGTCTTGCTCTTCTCACTGGCCAAGGATTTCCCTTTCTTGAGCTTCTTTGTTGGTTACATGTTCGTTTCCTCCATGATCTCCGTCAACTCACTTCCCAAGTCCCAGATTATGGCATGCTTGCATTTACTGCTCATATGTTCGATCCAGTCTTCATCGCTGGCTCGAGCTAGGATGGACAGGTATCGATCTATAATAGAAATGTGTAAGACTGCAATACTCAAAAAGAAACTCACTCGTTTCATGTATATCATGTCGTTGTCATCTGGACAAGCCACAATGCACTTGCCATTTCCATTTGTATGTTTGACACACTCTTCAGATAGATTTTCATCTAAAATAGAAAAAAGTAAGACTGTGATACTCAAAATGAAACTGACTTGTTCTGTATCCACCCTCATCGTCGTTGTCAGGACGAGCCATAGTGCATCTGCTGTTTCCATTTGTATGTTCAATCTGGTCTTCATTGCTGGTTCAAGCTGGTACAGACAGGTATCGATCTATAGTAGAAATGAGTAAGACTGCAATACTCAAAAAGAAACTCACTTGTTCCATATCCATCCTCATCATTGCTGTTGGGACAAGCCACAGTGCATCTACCATTTCTATTCATACATTCAATTCAGTCTTCATCACTGGCTTGAGCTGGAATGGACAGGTATCAATCTATAACAGAAATGAGTAAGATTGACTCGAAATGAAACTCACTCATTTCATATCTGCCCTCATCGTCATTTTTGTTGGGATGAGCCACAGTACACTTACCATTTCCATTTGTATGTTCGATCCAGTCTTCAGATAGATATTCATCTAGAGTAGAAATGAGTAAGATTGCAATACTCAAAATGAAACTCGCTCATTCCATATTTATCCTCCTTGTCGTTGTCCATATATTGTAACCGAATGCACTGAGGCACTTGACAAATGCTCAGCCATCTGTCTCTTCATAATCATCCAACCTGCCTATCAGAGTGAGGGTAGCACTAGTTTAGTCATCACTCATGCACATATATGCAGTGAGAATCACTTACAGATGGCTTACATGTTGACTGTATGCCATTTTTGATACATTCCCGGCCTTCTTCATCATTGTTGTCAGAGTCGTCACTATGATCGTCCATTTCTTTGAGGATGAGGCAGACACAGATCACTTCCTCGAGGTTACAGTACATGTCGTATGCACACCATCCATCCTTTTGGAGACACAATCAAACCTAGATAAGTCAATTTGTGCAGTGAACAACTCAACTTAAAACTTGGTCTCAGATAGTTACCAAGGGATTTTGCAAACCTAAATCGGTGCTGACATTATTGGATGTAGTATCAGCCCAAAACACATACCTTGATACTTTTTCCACATCTGAAATTTTGAGACTAGGCTCATGGGATGGCCAGTCGGTATCTGACATCTGAGTCGTGGTTGAAATCAAGAGGCAAGACAACATGATCTGATCCAGAAGGATTCGGAAGCTGACATAGTCTACATGCATTCAGTATTCCAAAAAAGGGAATCATCCATAATCTAAGCAACTCACGACTGCAACTGTACCCTCATTGTCTGGGAGAGGAGATGGGAAAGGTGGACTTGAACCTCATGTGTTGGCAGGCTTGGATGCACATGAGGTTCATTATGAATTTAAATAATATGGGAATGTGATACTAAGCAAAAGATACAGAAAGAAGGCACTGAATGGAATAGAAACTTAAACGAAACGGAAGTGTGAAACATGCCATACTGGCTATAAAAGAAAGAAGGAGAGAAAGGTAAAAGGTAATTAAGTGGGTGCAAAAGGAGGGTCATGAATAGACTGCCCATGAAAAAGCAAAGCTTAAAGTAAAGTAGGGTGCAGCGAACGTACCTCTACCAAGTAGTAGGCGACCACCACTGACCAAAGGCCTGGATCTGAGAGGGTGGAACATCGGCAGTGACAAGGGACGTAGCACCGCTGGCATGCATGGTGTATCCTGAAAGAGATGTGGGGAGGATGAAGTGGAAATGGTGAAAAAACCAAGCACGAATGGGTAGTGTGCTGTCCTGGCACAGCCACAAGAAGGGATGGAGGGGAAATTTGCAATCATGCATGGCAAGATAATGTGCGAAGAGGTCGATGGGGTCGGGTGGTAAGGTAGAGTGTTGAATGATGATAGAGTTTCCTTCAAAATGACAGTCCAAGTTGTCACGAGGGTGTAGAGACTGGAGCGAAGAGGAAGAGAAGGATGCATGAGGACGAAGGGAACATTTGACCCAGTCACAGAAACCTCCACACACCCTGGTCATATTCCTCCAACATTCACAAAATTGGCCCTGGGCAGCTCCCAAGTCCGACATCATCCTTTGTTTCTATGGGTGAAGTGTATTCAAGAGAATGTCCAATCCTGCCCTTTCAGGACTCAACCAGACTGTGATAGCAAAATCAGCATTTGGTGCAGCATTATACCAAGTAACATGACCAACAAGTCTAGTGATGCAAAATTTCTCATTGATGTCTAGTAGAAGATTGCCACTTGTCCTGGTAATGACACGAGAGGATGGCTGCCTCCAGTGGTTCAACCTATGAATAGTAAGAGTGGTCAAGTCAGAGTGAACACAAACGCCAGGAAAATGACAGTGATACCTAGATTGTTGACTGACACAATCTCTTGACTTGAAATGTGGGTACAGAAACTCCAAGAAGAGCTTGCAGATCTCAGTTCACCCTTGAGACCCAGAATGCTACACTGAGTGTGCTTCAAGACAAAGTGAAGTCAGAATGGTCAAGAAATGATAGTAACCCGTACTAACTTCGAGACTGTGTCTTCAATCATGACCAAGCTCACCAGCAGGATTGAAGCAATCAATCTGAATGTCCCTGATGCTAAACTGATGTTGGAGACAAAGGGGGAACAAGCCATTGTCAGTGTCAGGTTTGTCACACTTAGCACTGGGCACATGCACACCCACAAGTTATTCGCCTCATACGTGACCTCAGTGGTCTTGCACATGACAGTGGTAGTGGTGGTGGTGAGCGGGGCTCATTGTCTCTGATCTGATCATGTTGCCTGTCTTTGCATGATGGCATGTGATGGGGGTGATTTGATGTGCAATGGGATGGGATGAGTGCAATATGGGATGAAGGTAGTGGCTATGGGGTTGTCAGAAACCAGGCCAGAGATGCTAGGCATGATCTGGGAGTCCCTGACTGCCCTTCACGCCATGCTGAGCGGACCGTCTTACGCTCACTTCATTTGTTCCACTGCGTTCGCACATGAAGACGGATGTGGGGTTGATGTACTTTTGTCCCACAAGTCGAGACCCTGGGAATGGGTCACCCTATATTCAGCTATCAGAGTATGTGCAGTGTGGTGTGGATGGAGTATATATTACATTATTGTAGGGAGGAAAGTATGGATGACACTTGATCGTATCACAACCATACGTTGATTATGCACAATGAACACGAACAACCTCATAGCATACAATATCGCACCAGCAAGGAGAGCTGCAAGTTGAAATTCCCTTATCAGGCATCATCGGAATTTGAACATTTTTGTGATGAAAGATTCGTCCTGCTTGGGCAACAGGGGTGGGCAAGAATGGTGTGGGGGTTCAAGGGATTGAGGTGGCAGAGAGTACTAGATGAGAAAGACAAAGCTCTTCTCCTTCAGTGTCAGTTGCTACAGCAATGTCAAGGTCAGATTCTAGATCTAGGGAATCAGATCAATGTCATATCCATGCCCAATGGCCCAACACCTTTTCCAATCCCCTCCAATCACTCTCCAATCCCCTCCATATCATCTCTGATAAAATCTCTATAGGAGTTCCCATCTCCTTTCAGATCTCCATCTCACTGCCTCCATCTTTCCTTTTACGTACCTCCTTGTATTATCCCACAGCCTCCACTTAGGAACTCCATAGTTCCATTACAATTACTCATCCCATGTTCCCTCCATATAGCTTTTAGTCATTTCTCAGTGATCCCCTCCATTCCTTATTATGAACTCCAATATCACCTCCATATATAAACCTCCATACATTTCTTATGAACCCCTCAGCATGTATATCTTGTCTACATAACCTAATCAACCTCCTTACCCTCCAATCTCTGATCCTCCTTTGAAATACAAGAACTCCGTGATTCGACAAGGGCATGACAAATAAGTCCTGTGCCAAAGTCCTCACTCTGTCTCCTTCCTCCATCTCCGAAACCTCCAGACATCCATCTCTATATGTCCCCCTCTGTACCCTTGGAACTCCTATTGGACTATGCCTGGAGTTACCATTTATGTATGGTTTTGACAGTCAAGGACTAATGGGAGACAAGGTGGTTGCTCTTCATTTGATGAGTCAGAGGGTCTAGGGTTTCTATGGGATTGATGGGCACTCCAAGGAGTACAAGCAGAGGGTTGATGGTGAGCAATGGTGAACTAGTGTAGAAGACTAGTTAGTCAAAGGAAAGAAAATAAACTTCAACCTTTTGTTAAGCTTGGTTACTGAGGAACTCATGAAGAGTCATGTCAAGGTAAACAAGCAACTTGGTAAAAGGATCAAAGGCTCAAGGTACAAGGTTTATACTTCTGAGTTTAAGGGTCTGAGAAGAACAAGTTGTTCAAAGAGATGATGGATTTCAGGGAAGACCAAGTAGGTCAAAGTTAGGGAAATATAGAGTAACTACTACAGTTTATATAGACATGTAGTGTTACTATAAGGAGCTATCCAAAGGCAGTGGTACTATGGACTGCAGAAGGCTATGAGTTCTGATGGAAAGAAAGAAGTAATGAGGCTATGATACTGGTCGAAGAGCAGAAGCTGAGAAGTACAAGATAAGAAGCAACAAGGCAGTGGCATGCCAAGTGAAGAGTGGAAATGAATAGTACAGCCACATAAAGATAAGAGTGGAAAGGTCTACATTGCATGGGTTTATGCATTGCATGGAAGTGATCACCATGTAGGAAATGTGGTGTGAAAAGAAAAGGTTGCTTTAAATGAGTGTATAGAGGATTACCAGACTATGACAGAAAGCAACTACCTAGGATGTGAGGGAAATGAAAGAAAGGAACGAAGGCCTCTCAAATTGCTTCTCATGCATAGACTAAATCCTGTGCTTGCCTCATGCCTCAACTCACAGGTCCCCAAACATAGCATGTGAAGCAAAACAAATACAAAGCAACAAACATGCACATGCACACATGTCTTTATGTTTGTTGCAGCAAATACCAGTGTGATAGACACTGAGAATTATGGGGGTGACAGAAACCTTGTCAAGCAAGGTAATATTAAATTCTGGAAAGTTATTACCATTTGCTTACAAAGGTTTATGGGTATTTACAAACCATCCTACCAGTTTGCCAATAAGCATCAGGGTGGAATAAATGTCAGGAATAGTATCAAGGAATTGTTTTTTTTTGTGATGTGGAGGCCCAGTGGAGAGATGTCATCTTTCTCGTGGGAAAAAATATGACTATTCGCACACATTCGTGTAAAAAGTTGGAATGGGAACTCTCTCCGGGAGTCTACGTGCCCCACCAGTGGGCTGCAGACCGTAACGTCACTTTTCTGGGTATCGCAGTCCTTCCCCAATGACCAATGCTAATATCGTTAGCCAGCAGCTGTTATCTGGTAAGGTTCTGAGCTGGCTTCTTGGCAAGTCGCTTCCGCCCACCTTTACATTGCTGCCTTGTAGGTGCGCTATCTGGATTCACGTCTGCAGTGTTGCTTCAGCCTCGTAAGTCGGATATATATCTCGCTACCACCATTTCTGTTGCACCTTACTTAACTGCAATCAGTCGACCTGCTGAAAACAAGGATCCAGCAAGGTGATTCCGTCCCCGGTTCCCGGTAAGACTCCATCAAGACACCTTAATCAAGCGCTCTACCACTTCTAATCTATGCTACACAAAGGAACGCTGTACTTATTTGGCACACCGCACATGGAATTATTAAGCGAGACGGTATCTTGGGATTGTGGCGAGGCACAAGCGCTTCTCTTGCTCGGTGGGCCAACATCTTCATGCGTCATATGGCTGACTGATATCACGTCCGGAAGAAATATCCCTGGGGTGGCTCTCTATTTCACTAGCCTAACGCACTTGCGTTCGGTGATGGCAAGGTCCCGCTATTTTTCAGTCCCGACGGTGGTTCAGACAGAAAGTAGTACCAAGAGCGTCTTGCCCAAGCTCACAAACCAGGGTAACCTACTTGCCGGCGCGACTGCAAGAATCGGAGTGGGCTTCCTCCTGAATCCGTTCTCAGTTCTCAAAGCACGGTTTGAGGCATGTCACGACCCAATTATATAGTTTTACACTGATCTGACTATCTGTAGAGTGAACATTTCGCATATCGCAGTTTAACGGCGTCCCTCGTCTCCATTATTCGCACAAGACCGTCTGATTTGACACGTGGTTTTGT